>PVLC010038587.1:0-14636 GCA_004027655.1 Graphiurus murinus | reverse complement strand
AGAGAGAGAGAGACAGAGAGAGAGACAGAGAGAGAGACAGAGAGAGAGACAGAGAGAGAGAGAGAGAACTGGGGATTGGAATCAGGGGCATTCTACTTCTGAGCTACATGTCCAGCCCTATTTTATTTTTTATTTTGAAACAGAGTTTTACTAAGTTGTGGAGGAGCTTCCTAAGTTGTTGAGGCTGGCCTTGAACCTGCAATCCTCCTGTCTCAGCCTCCCAAGTACTGGGATTACAGGCATGCAACACAGTGTCTGGCTCCCATATTTAAAATTTGATACTCTAATCTTTCTATGTTGCCTATCACTCAACATATTAATGTAGTTATTATTTTTAAAATAAAAATAAAATAGTCTTTATACTAAAGATATGAATGACTTATGTACCATGCTTGCAATATTATAACATTCTGATTTTGTATAATTATTCTACCATTATGGTATATGTCTTCCTATGTTTTCCTCTTACTCATTAATGTCTCTTTCTTTCAGTTTAAAGAATTTCCAGCCGGGCATGGTGGTGCACACTTGTAATCCCAGCATTTGGGAGGCTGAGACCGGAGGATCCGAGTTCTCGGCCAGCCTCAGCTACCTAGTGAGGTACTCCGCAACTTAGTGAGACTCGGTTTCAAAATAAAGAATAAAAAAAAATAGGGCTGGGGGTATAGCTCGGAGGTAGAATCCCCCTGAGTTCAATCCCCAGTACTGCAAAAAAAAAAAAAAAAAAAAAAAAAAAAATTTCCTATAGAACAGGTCTGGTGAAAATATATTCTCTCTGCTTTTGTTTATCTGGGAAAGTGTTTATCCTTCCTTCATTTCTAAAGGATAATGGCTGTTTTTGTTTTCAGTACTATGAAAACTTCATGCTACTCTCTCCTGGTCTGTAGTTTCTGCTGAGAAGTCAGCTGTCAGGTGAATTGGGACACTCCCATATATTGTTTCTTTTCTTTTGTAGCCTTGAGAATCTTTTCTTTACCTTTCATCTGTGAGAGCTTGATTATTAAATGTCTTAGGAAATACTTGGATTGTGTTAAATTTGTCTGGTGACCTTTATTTTGAATCTTCTCTAGGTTTTGGAAGTTTTCTGTTATTATTTCTTTAAATAAGCTTTCTACCCCTTTGACATTTTTCTTTTTGTGTAGTACTGGGGATTGAACCGAGGGGCATTCTACCTCTAAGCCTAGATTGATTCCATAATTTGGCTATTGTGAACTGTGCTGCTATAAACATGGATATGCACATATCAGTATAATGTTCTGATTACTCAACTGTGTATTTTTAAGTAGTTTGTCTTTTTGAGTTCATGACTTCTTTCTCATATTTGGTATATCCTTCTATTGATACCTCATGTCTCATTTTTAATTTTGCTTAGTGTATTTTTTCAGCTCAAGAATTTGTTTGATTTTTAAAAACTGCTTCCATCTTTTTGTGAGGTTTTTCTGTTAGAGAATTGAAATGTTTCTCTGTGTTTTCTTCAAGTTCATTGAGTTTCCTGGAGAGCTGTTTTAAATTCTTTACCTGATAGTTCTCCTCTACCCAAGAGCTCTAAATTCCCTATATGATAGTTTTCCTATACCTATCACTGCCTGGTCAGTTTCAGTACTAGGTGAACTCATGATTTCCTGAAAGCTCTTGATGGTTGTTGGTGTGCAACATCATCCGGACATTCAAGGATCAGGTATTTATTCTAGTCTTCCTAATTTGGCTTTGTTTGTGCCTGTCTTTCTAGACATTCTAAGCAGGCTGCCAATTTTTTTTTTCTGAGTTTGTAGTTACTTCCACTATTTTAGCACTAGATGGCATCCAGGCCTAGGCTTGTCAAAGGTTTGCTGTTGGTCATTGTCACTGTTGTAGTACTAAAGGGCAATCCAAGCCCAGGTTTTCCCCAAATGCTTGGTTGGTGTATTGCTCAGAAAGAACCAACAGAGTACCTGGAGAAAGTAGTGTGCTCCTTCAAGCCTCTCCCTGGGTAGGTCCAGATGCCTTGTCTGCAGTTACTGATCTCTGGTCAAAACTGCAGGATTCTGCTCAACTTTGGGCAGAGTAACTGTGGTTGGCTCAGGCTCAGGTTCCTATGTCACACTTGTGGACACCAAAGCCACAAGGCTTCATTATATCCTGATCCCATAACCCACCAAGACTGGTACATCTCTGGTTTAGCACCATAGCCCATACTTCTATGGGCGGCCTATGCTGAGATGGACTCATGGACCAAGACCACTGCAACTAGCCACAGGTAATGCTAGCTGGAATAGGAGTCTGATAAACTGAGGCTGAAATGTGTTACTCTGGTGAACATGGAGACCTGAACTTATGACCCAGGTACAGTAGAAGTGAAATAAGGCCAAAGACTACCAACACACAGGAAAGGCTTTATTGAGAAAGGAAAAAAATGGGGGTGAGTCTTCATCTTGAGAATGAGAACAGCTATGATGGAAAGAAAATTTAGGCCTGCCTGGAACAAAGGCAGACACTAGACTTCCATTGAACAGTTGAGATGGGGAGGGGTCATATTATGGTAATTTAAAAAATAATTTTCTTTCTTATGGAAGACTTTTGTGATATCTCCTGGCAACACCTTGCATCTGGTACTTATGGTTGTCCTGATTAAGAATAAGAGGGTGGGAAAAGGCACATTGTATACATTGTTGAGAGTGAGGAGTAGAGAAAGATCTTTAGTGGGCACTAGATTATGAATTAAGTCTGGAGAACTTATTCACCCTCTTGTCCCTCATTCTGGCCCTTGACTATCTCAAAGACAGGTCCTTGGCTACTAGCGCTGGTGCTAAGCTGGGTTGCCCCTGACCCTCACATCTGCAGGGGCTTGCATGGTCTCAGGAGAAGTGCAGGCATGCCCCAGGCCCACTCCCAGACTGGAACAGAGGCAGCTGAAACTTGGGTCTGTCCCACAGGCTCACAGGTCTTTGTCTGATGCCAGAGATGGTCTAGGGTGCTCTTTTGTAAGCTCTGGCCTCCATACAGGGGCCTTCAGTACCTGATGGGTGCTTGGTCTCACCATAGTGGACCTGGCACTGGGCTCTGATACAAAGCCCTGTGCTAGCTTTCATGCCCTGTTCCCTCATTTACCACTTGAGTTGGAGGAAGGGTGGTGGAGGCAGTCTCTTTGCCACTTGGCCTAACACAGATCCAATGGCTCAGTCCACAGGTATTGGCCTGCTAGTAGGGTTGTGTGGCTTTGCTCAGTACTGGGTTTTACCTTGGCTGACCTGGTGTAAGCTGTGGTGCAGGGGTAGCCAAGCCCAAGGCAGAGAAGGATGCAATGACTTCCTGACCCAGAATGGGACACACTCTAGCAGTGGTTCTGGCTCCAAAATGGCACAGAGCACTAGCAGCATGAGCCACAGGCCACCACACGCAGTGGCAGCTACTTCAGTTGGGCAAGTTCAGGGTGGAGCTCCTTCGGCTGGGCTCAGAGTGTGTAAGGACTGCGAGAGTCTCCAATAGTGAAGACTGCAGGTATCCACGGTGGGCATGTGGGCTACTGGAATTCTCTTCTTTGCTGTTCTTCAGTGCTTACTTCAGTTATTTTGGTCAAAATGTGTGTGTGTGTGTGTGTGTGTGTGTGTGTGTGTGTGTGTGTGTGTGTGTTTCAGGGGGTGGGAGCAGAGCATTAGGAGCTTCCAGTTGGCCATCTTGCTAATGTTTCCAACTATCTACTTCTTCATTGTTTTAACAGTCTCAGTCCTGTTGTTATACTTGTGAGTCCTATCCACATTTACTGTAATTAAAATTTTTTTTTAAAAGTCTATCAGAGCTGGGAGTGATGGTACACATATGCAATCCTAGTACTTGGGAGGCTGAGACAGGAGGATTGCAGATTTGAGACCAGCCTTGGAAACTTCATGAGACTCTCAGCAATCTAGTGAGACTCAATTTCAAAACAAAACAAATAAAAAGGGCTGGGGGTATAGCTTGGAGGTAGAATGACCCTGTGTTCAATCCCTAGTACAAAAAATAAATTATGGCAGAAACAATTGTCACACTAGTGTGTCCTTTCTTTGGCCATAAAATTTCCAGCCTGCTTTAATGTGTCCCTGGTACATAGCACTCATTCTGGTATCTACCTCTACTGTCATTCTAGAGATTTTCATCTTTCAAATTTTGGGTCTTTTGCTTTTTGTGCTAAGTATTTGTTTTTCTGTTACTCTATAATTTTGGTAAACACAATTTCTAAGATCTTCCTGAGAGAGTTTATGCAAAGTACTATTTTGGGGTTCTTGCATCTGAAAATATTCTTTATTCTACATTTCTACATGACTGATAGTTTGACTGGATGTAAAATTATGGGCTGAAATTGCTTCTCCTCAGAATTTTGGAGATGTTTATTACTCCAATTTTTTTTTCTGTCAGTGTTGCCATTATGAATTCAAAGTCATTTCTGATTGCTGATCCTTTGTAGGTGGTACTTTTTTGGTAAATAAACTTCTGGAATCTTCTAGCAAATTATCTTTGTCCTTAGTACTATGAAAAGAGTTCATCATGATATACATTGGTGGCAATTTATTTAATTTACTCTATTGAGCACTTGATTAATCTCTTTAATCTGCAAGCTCATGTTTTTCTCTCTCAGGAGATTTTCTAAATTATTTTATTGCAATTTTCCTCTCCTTTTTTTTTCTATTCGTTTTCTGAAAAATTGTTTTGGTGGTGCTGGGAATTGAAGCCAGGGGCATTCTATCTCTGAGATACACCCCAGTCCTATTTTATTTTTTATTTGCAAACAGGGTCTCACTAAGTTGCTGAGAGCCTTGCTAAGTTGCTGAGGTTGGCTTTGAACTGCAATCCTCCTGTCTCAGCCTCCCAAGTACTGAGGTTACAGGCGTGTACCACTACACCTGATTTAAATATTCTTTTAAAAAAGATTATCCTGTTCTTTCATCATGGATGGAAAATCTTTGTGTTTGTGCGTGTGGTACTGGGGGTGGAACCCAGGGGCATTCTACCTCCCAGCTACACCTCCAGCCCTATTTTACTCTTTTATTTTGAAACTTGGTCTCACTAAATTATGGAGGGCCTCACTAAGTTGCTGAGGCTGGCTGTGAACCTGTGATCCTTCTGTCTCAGCCTCCCAAGTACTGGATTACAAGCGTGCACCACCACACCCAGCTGGATGGAAAATCTTTTAAATCTCTGAGTATAATTGAAGAGACCTTGACCCACAATGTGTTTTCTGACAAGCTCAGAAGATGGACATGTAAAAGTGTAATGGGCCATAACATAGGGTGACCCTGACGTGATAGTAGACTTTGGCAGGAAGGGTGAGTGCCATAACAGGGATTTCCTTGCTGGGAAAAGACCCTGTTGCATTGGGTATCCCATGCTGGAACAAAAATTGACTCAGAAACAGAAATTATATTTTAAGACCTTGCGGCAGTTTTTAAAAGCTATTCTTGTTTCAGTTTTGCCAGCCAAATTACAGGCGTTGCTGGTGACTATTGCTAAATGCTGTCCTTGGTTCCCTAAAGAAGGAACCTGAGACACTGAACTTTAGGAATAGTCTAAAAAGGAGTTGAAAGCAAAATTCTACCAAGGAGAAATTACTGATTTACATATCTGAACCACCTGGTCTGTTGTTCAGACAGTTCTATTTCTTTGGTATACTATAAACACCAAAAATTGTTCATGAGCTGTTTCTCCTGTGCTTGAGCCTGTTGTAGTAGAGAAGTTCTCTGTAGCAGTTTCTAAGACAGACCAAATTAATATGTCAGCACCCTAGGCACAGGATCCAAATATAGATGACAATCATGTTGTTTCTGCTATACATTTTACTTCTGCTATGGCCTTTGAGAATAAAGGGGAAAAAGAGTCTTTCCCCCTCTCCTCTACCAGAGTTACCTCCTCTACTAGAATTAACTAATAAGGAGAAAAACCTTATTA
The DNA here is from genome assembly GCA_004027655.1 of Graphiurus murinus. NCBI lineage: Eukaryota > Metazoa > Chordata > Mammalia > Rodentia > Gliridae > Graphiurus > Graphiurus murinus. Next base: position 8,738 of record PVLC010038587.1, on the reverse strand, counting down.
AGTTTATTTATTCCGGTGTCCCTAATAGTGCTCTGATGCTACAATCATCGGCACCATTGGAGATGCTCCTACATAGATGGATAATTATGGAAAGATACATTAGAGAAGAGGAGCTTGCAGGAGATCCAGATGTGTTTAATGCCTTCCCAGGAGTTGTAAATCATGGTCAAGGGGAACATAAATCGCTCCTGTTTCAAGTGTTTAAAGAATTAAAAAAGGTATTAAAATAGGTATTCAGTCCCCTTTCACTGTGGGTTTGATTAAAGCTCTGAGAAATAGTTATCAAATGCTTCCTTGAGATTAAAAGGTTTTAAGTAAAACATTGCTATCTCCTGTTAAATTTGTTATGTGACAAATGAAATATAATGATGCCACTGTGGCACAATCTATGAATAACTAAAATGTTCATCCTCCCATTCCTGTTAGTGCAGATATGTTAAGGGAACAGGGAAATATTCTGCCCCAAGACTTCAGGCTAAAGTTCTAGACAACTGACTACACAATGTTGAGGGATAGCTTTGTGAGCATGAAAAGCCATTCCCCTCTCAGGGTCAACAGGAGCTACTGGTTCTTTCATTAGTATTAGACATACTGCTATAGCGACCCATCTAGATTTTGTTAATTGCCTTCAGTCTGCTATAGAAAGACAGATCCCTAATCCCGAATGCTGCCCAGATTCTACTACTTAAAATGGCTTTAAAAAAATGCTATTAAGCCTCAGCTACCTAGTGAGGCACTCCGCAACTTAGTGAGACCCGGTTTCAAAATAAATAATAAAAAATAGGACTGGGGGTGTAGCTCGGAGGTAGAATGCCCCTGAGTTCAATCCCCAGTACCGCAAAAAAAAAAAAAAAAAAAAAAAAAAAAAAAAAAAAAAATGCTATTAAGGAGTGTCAAGCAGCAATGTCTCATCTTTTGAGCATAAAACATACATGGGTGATTTGATCAGGGCTTGCCAGAATGTTAGAACTACATCATAGATGGCACAAGTAATAGCAGTAGCATTTGGTCAGCAGCAACGGTCCCCTAATAATAGTTTCAATTGTGGTAAGCCAGGGCATATGGTTAAACAATGCAAGGCGAAGGGCTCTCTTTTAAAGGGAAATGCAAGGAAAAAAACCAGGATTATACCCAAGATGTTATAAAGGATATAATTGGGCTAATCTATTTAGATTAAAAAAAACCAGTAAAGATGAAAATCCTCTTCCTTTTTCAGGAAACGGCAAGAGGGGTGCTACTCCCAGTGCCCCAAAATATATCACAGAGGCACAGGAGACTACTGTTTTCATAAATAAATAAATAAATAAATAAATAAATAAATAGATAAATAAATAGATAAATAATGGTGATGGTGACAAGTGGCCATCTAAAACCATTTGTTTCAGTGTCATTCATGATTGGTGGCCCCTGCCCCAGGCATCCCTTGCTATGGAGGCTTCCATGTTTGTGCCTTTTATTTTATAATCTATTACCCATGAACACAAAACTAGTATCTGTAATGGGTTATATTTTAATATCTAAAACTTTAAATCTAAACCTATGTTCAGTATCCTGTCTGTAAAAATAAGGTGCCTGGAAAATTAAAGCTCTAAGATATTTGTTTGCTATTTTTATACATTTGTACCCATAAATGTATTGTCTGTTGTCTATATGGCATCAAAATTGGTTTATATAAATAATGAGCACTCTGAATTATATATAAGTTAAATGCTAAGCATCAATTGCTAAATATAAAATATTCAGAACACAATTTAAGATTATATTCTTTCAAATGTTAACTAAGCATAAATTATTGTCTTAAAATTCTAATTAATATACAATTCTACATATATAGATAAATATTTTAAACTATGTTTTAACTAACAACTATTAAAAACATAAAATAACTTAAAAGGGTATTTTATCTAATTAAAAATTTTTATAAAATTATAAAATGTTTAAAAATCCATCTTTAAAGAGGCTATAAATAAATTTTCTGACATATAGAAGCTCCCATGTTTACAAAGTCTCCTTAACATGCTGAGTAACCTGCTTTATGCCTTCCCAGTTTATACCTGGACTTAATGGTGACACATAAGCTAAACAAAAACATTTCTTGTGACAAATAGTTCTAAAAGTTAAAAGTCAAAAAAATTGTTTAATTTGGACTATTTTAATTTTTATAAAGTATATACCATGTATTTTGAGTTAACTACTATGTTTTAAAAATGGCTACAGCCATTTTTGCCTTCAAAAGTTAAAAAATTTTTTACTAATTAATAAATTAGTTCTTAAATAATAGTAAACATAAAAATTATCTTAACAAAACAGTTTTTAAACTAGATTTTAATAAATATTAAAAACAAAAACATTTTAAATATAAAACAAAATTATTTTAATAACAATTATTTATAATCTTTTTTCTTTTTTAAAATAATTTTTTTATTTAAAATATTTTAAAAATTGTATTTATTAAAATATTTCTATACCTATAAATGTTTTATTATAGATTAGATTTTTATATTTAAAATAATCTTTATAAACAACTTTTATTTACTTTTTCTATACCAATACTAATCAGGGGACTTTAAAACAATATCAATAAAAATTTTTACAAGACATAAATAATAGCCCAAATATATATCAACATATAATTCATAAAATATTACAACTTCTTAAAACACAATATCCTTTGCTTGGTTAAATAGTAAAGTCTAGATAACTAACTTTTCACGTAGACATACTACTACTCAACATGCTAAATTAGTCATTGTTTTCTTAGCATTAAGTACTTAGTATGATGCATCCTTAAATATAATGGTATAATGGCTATCGGATATTAGTCATTCCTTTATGAGCTGATTTCTTTTCTTAAAAAAAAAAATTCCAAACAAACTTCATTTACAACACTCTATCTATACAAAACATTATTAAAAAAAAACACATCCATTATTTATCGCTCATATTCAATTTCATTCAAAATTACCTGATTTCTTATTCCCCCAAATAATATTACAGATAAAGAGGCTAAAGCTATTGCTCTCCATATATATAATACCTTTCCCAAAGCTACTTAATTTCATAAAATTCATCAGTGTAATGCCAAAACACTTAGACTAAAATTTGACATTACTAAAAAACAAGCCTCATCTATTTTACAAAAATGTTCTATAAATATTCGACATTCTGTGTCTCCTTCTCCATTTTCCCCAAACAGAGTTAACCTCCATAGTATTCATGCTAATCATATTTGGTAAACTGATGTTACTCATTTTCCTCATTTTTGGAGACTGGAGTATATTTTTGTTTTAGTAAATACTCAGGATTTGTTTATGTCACTCTTCATGCTATGGTAAATAAAAAAAAATTCTATTCAACATTGGCTTTCTGCTGTAGAGGTAATGAGATTGCCTTTACATAACAAAACTAACAATAGACCAAAATCCACTGGCATATTAGTACAATGTTTTTTCAATAATTAGGGTATAACATATTCCACTAAAATACCATATAATAGCCCTGATCAAACTATCATAAAAAGATAACATAAACCCTTAAAATGTATCTCTTCAAAATAAAAAAAAATGAGAAACAGATACATCCCCATATAATATACTTAATCATACACTATTTACTTTAAGGTTTTAAAATATTTGCCATGATAGCCTGTCTGCTTTTCAGTCACTCATTGCCACCACAATTTGAGCCATAGTGGCAAGTATTGGTAGGGACACCAGCTTTCGATTCATGGGAAGGTCCTTTTGTTGTTCAATCTTGGAAGAGAGTCTCTGTATTGTTACGGATAATGCACTCTAATGGGTGGCAGCAAAATGGGTTAAGCTCTGGTTAGGCTTGAAAGATGAAAAACTTGATATTCCAGATGAAACAGATGTCTCTGCAGCCATACCAAACACCTCACACTCAAAGAGCTGACCTACCGATGTGGGGGCAATGAGAAAAGATGTCAGGAAGCCCAAGAAGTTAGCAGGTGGAACTTCAGCTACAGCTACTTCTTTATTTTTAGCTTATTTAGCAGTCATATCATGACAAGCAAAGCATGTGAGTACTTTTTCTGTTTGCATGTGCCTTTTGTTCCTTCCTACGGCTTCCTGCCACTATATTTATCTATATTTATTGGGCCCATATCATTAACCCTCCTTATGTTCTCTATGCTAACTTGGTAGTAATCAGACTCCCTTCTTGCTTCTAATGATTCTGATTGGATAGGAGGAACATAAATACCACCAATGCCCTGCCTCCCCCCTCTCCAGAATATCACCAATACCAAGGAATCACCTTAATGACACTTCTTTTTAGCAATTCGTCATTTTGTTCACTACTTCTAATCATATGTCATGTGTGCAAATAAAGCCACAGCCTTACTTACATTATCAACCAAAGAAAAATAATCAGCTAGCTAATCTCACCTTTATTGTGGCATCATTAGTCGTCATCTCCGTCGATAAACAAGATAACTTGTCTGTCCCAGTACCACCAAATCTACGATGCAGATTAAAAGGGGATTGGAGATATAAACAGTATTCTGTGCCATGGTCCCCATGTCGGATGGAGGCTCCTCAGAGGAATAAAATATATACTGCTATCTTGTTAGATGGGGGACCACATGGTCAATTAAAAAGTGGGAATAAAACCCTGAAATTTGGAGAATATTCCAATCAATCTCTTACCTATAGTGAACATGGACTGTCAGGGCCTGTTTTACAACTTATGGACTCAGGAGGACATATAAGTCCCCCACATTCACAATGGTGGAGGTTAAGTCTTCCTTTTGTTGAGTGAAAACTCTCTCATGATTATTATAGTAAATTTCATGGAATTGCTCTTTATCATTGTCCCATAATGTTACTGATCCTGTTATTATTTGTACCATTCATCCATATGTGTCGTCCGTGATGGGGGAGTGTAGCCCCAGTTATTGAAATGACTCATATGTATAACCTTACCATTTCCCCTGCTTGGTGGTTTTCAGATTGTTGGACATATCATAATGTAATTCACAATAATATATCATTTATTACAGTGCTGAAAAAAAAAAAGAGCTGCCATTTGGCCCCCTGTGCAGCTTAATTGCACTTGGACTGAAGATATGGTTTACACGTTCTTTAAATCTTTAGAACGGATTAGACCTAAAGGTTTCTAGCTACCCATATAGCCTTTATTGTTTCAGTAGTCGCCATTGTCCTATGATAACTGGCAATTGGTATATGAACATTTACTTAGAGTTTTCAATATATCCCTTGATGACAACTTTGGGTATTTACAAAATCAATTAGACGATCAATTACAAAATATTCATACATGGTTCTCTCAACATACCTTTCAATCTATTGAACAAGGATTTCATTGGTTAAACCCTGATAATTGATTCTCTGGCCTTAATCTTAGAATTTTAATTGTTGCTACAATAGGTTATTTATTATTTCTATTATGTATTGGAATTATCTGTGTTATTAGATGATTATGCCTACAAGTTAACAATGTCAAACTCTAATTATGCTGGGTCTGTTAGATGCACAGTTAAATATGTTCCTTGTCTCTGTATTTAATAAAAAAAAAAAAAAGAGGGAGGGGGGTGAAGGGACCCTGAACCACAATGTGCTTTTTTTTTTTTTTTGCAGTACTGAGGATGGAACCTGGGGGCATTCTACCTCTGAGCTACAGCCCCAGCCCCATTTTTTATTCTTTATTTGGAAACAGGGTCTCACTAAGTTGCAGAGGGCCTCACTAAGCAGCCGAGGCTGGCCTTGAACCCAGATCCTCCAGTCTCAGCCTCCCAAATGCTGGGATTACAAGCGTGTACCACCATGCCTGGCAGGGCCACAATGTGCTTTCTGACAGGCTAGTTGCTGAACTCTGAGAACTAAGGCTGGCCTTGAGTGTAGCTTGAGATATCCTGAAGACAGGATTCAGTGAAACTTAGAGCCTTGCCCAGTGGTTTGGAGTTCTGCCCAGCAGAAAAACTACAAGGTCCGGTGTCCTTGTAGATGACCATGTGAAACTTACCTAGTTCTTCTTCCCCCAAGCTTTTCCCATGACGTTATTTTTATATTTACACATAAAGACTTCTTTGTTATAATAATATAGTGAGACCTCTAATTGCTTATATAGTTTCTATATCTTTAATAAAGTTAGAGTGTGGTAAGCAGCCCTCTCCTCGCCTGTGTGTGAGTTTCTCAATCGAAGATCACCCATCTCTAAGAAGATGGACGTGTAAAAGTGTAATGGACCATAACATATAATATTGATTTTTATAGGCTTAAAAACCTTAGTCTCTGCTTTTTTAGTTGCTATTTTTGTATTTCAGTTATTATCATTGTTAGAAATTAGACATGAGAACTGTTGTCTGTTATTGAAAGTAAGGAATTTAAACCTGTTTAGGACTTCTGAGGATATGGGTGAGGGTATATTGACTTTGAGTTTCACTGTAGGGTAACGTGTTTTATTAACGATCCCTAGATATCTTGGGCTGACTAGCTTTACCAGGGAAGAATCTTAATCTCCCTCCTGGGAAGTAGAAGAATGACTGCAAGCCTTCCAGAAACCATGTTGGGAATGAAGTGGGACCAGGAATCTCATCATTTACTTACTTTAATTATTTCTTTGTTTGTTTGTTTATTTATTTATTATATTTTTTGTGGCACTGGGGATTGAACCCAGGGGCATTCTACTTCTGAGCTACACCCCCAGCCCTATTTTTTATTCTTTATTTTGAAACAGGGCCTTGCTGAGAGTCTCACTAAGTTGCTGAGGCTGGCCGCAAACCTGCGATCCTCCTGTCTCAGCCTCCCAAGTACTGGGATTACAAGTGTGCACCACTACACCTGGCTTCATCATTCATTTTTAATGAAAGAACTTCTTTTAAAAATAAGAAGTATTGAATGCCATATTGAGATATAGTTGTAATTATTTTTTTACTTCCTGTGGATGATTTATAGAGTCATATGAAGATAAATAATGGTAAAGAAGCATAAGTAATCATATCATTAAGCCTGAGAGACAGCCCTCTATGCTAGTGTTTGCATCTTTAATTAAATGAGGAATATGAAAAGGAAGAAAAGGTAGCAAAAACACAGAGCAGAATCCTCATGCTTCCAACTGGCAGGCATTTGACATGATTGTATTTAGCTTTTACAACAACCCTGTGAAGGATATATTGTGCCTACTTGTCAGATGAATTCAATATTCAGTATTGAACTAGTGGATAATAGGACCCGGATCTATTTCCAAAATACTTTCCTTTTTACTCAGTGGCCCTCCTAAATGCTAAGGCTATAAAATTGAAAAATATTTTAAAAAATCAACCAAATAAGACTATACAATGTGATTATTTCTATACCCTTTAAAAATGTTCTCTATATTACTCATTGAATTTTCCTTCATGTTCAGGGTTAAATTAAGTAGTGTCCCCTGATTTTGCTGTTCTTTAGAGTTAGAAATGTTTGAATATATTCATCATAAAGATTTTTACATATATATATAGATATGCACACATGTGTATATATTATGTATTGTGTATATTACAGATTACATTTTGTTACATACACATATATCATTTATAACATATATGTCACATATATTACACACATATATATTTATATACATATATAAAAAATTCTTTTTTTTTTTTGCAGTACTGGGGATTGAACCCAGAGGCATTCTACCTCCAAATTACACCCCCAGCTCTGTTTTTTATTTTGAAGCAGGGTCTCACTAGGTTGCAGAAGGCCTAAGTAGCTGAGGCTGGCCACGAGGCTGGCCACGAACCTGTGATCCTCCTGTCTCAGCCTCCCAAGTACTAGGATTACAAGCATGAACCACCACGCCCAGCTTAAAAAAGTTCTTTTTGAGAAGGGAGAAGCTTTAAAGAACTCTCTCCAACAAAAAGTATTTTCATTTCCACAGCCAATGAAGAAATCACAAATGCGTAATTCTCCATAAGGACATAGGAGAGGCCTCGGAAAAGTCGGGGATTTTCCCTTTCATTTGTTGTAAACTCCTTGTCTTAGACAATGACACAGTATTTTTTCTTTATGACCTCTACTTCCATAAATATGTTTATTTGATGTTTTGTGAAAACTGAATATCTTTCTTTTCTTCAAGTTGGTAGAAATGTCATTTCTCTTGCTTTGCCCTCAAGTTTCTTACTTTTGGAACTATTTCTTGTGGGATTTAAAACATTTCGTACATGTTGAATGTGTCTCACCTTCATGGCAGTCCTTCACTTTTGAATCAGGAAGACATTGGTATTTTGTCCATGGTCAAGCATAAATCATGTTAGTTATATGTTGTAAGTAAAATTCTGGTGTGATGTTTTAGCATCATATCCTCAATACTGAATAATTTAAATTAACCTGTTTACTATTTTTAGTTTTTAAAGAAAAAAGAAAAAGAAACAATATTAATATTACATGTCTTGCTCTGTTAATTTTGAAAGGAAATGATATGAAAAATCCTCAGAAGATCCTAAAAGAATGGGATAATGCTCAAGTTCATATTAAATGGGAGTTTTTGATATTTTGTGCTATTACTTATAGTATAAATTATCGGGCGCCCCAGGCTGAACCCTCAGCCATGAGGCCCCAATAAAAGACGCTGCCTAAATATTACTGGTTCGAACCTCTTTTATTATATCTCTCTCTTTCTGGGATCAAGAGCATTGCACAAGCAATAACAAACACAGTACAGAGGTCGTCTTTCCAAATAGTGCTTTTCCTACAGACTTCCAATAACCCCTCTCT
>PVLC010038586.1:0-14677 GCA_004027655.1 Graphiurus murinus | reverse complement strand
AAAAAAAAAAAAAAAAAAAAAAAAAAAAAAAAAAGAAATTGATTTCTAACATTGCTTCGTCATCCTTCAAAACAAAGCACTTTTTTTTTTGTTGGGGGGGTGGGGGAGATACTGGGGATTGAACCCAGGAGCATTCTACCTCTGAGTTACACTCTCAGCCCTATTTTATTTTCATTTATTTATTTATTTATTTTTGCGGTACTGGGGATTGAACTCAGGTGCATTCTACCTCCTTCGAGCTATACTCCCAGCCCCTATTTTTTATTCTTTATTTTGAAACAGAGTCTCACTAAGTTGCGGAGGGCCTCACTAGTTAGCTGAGGCTGGCCGCGAACCCAGATCCTCCGGTCCCAGTTTCCCAAATGTTGGAATTACAAGCGTGCGTCACCATGCCCGGCTCTATTTTCATTTATTTATTTTAATATTTTTTGTGGAACTGGGATTGAACCCAGAGGCATTCTACCTCTGAGCTACATTCCCAGCCCTATGTTTTATTCTTTATTTTGAAACAGAGTCTAAGTTGCAGAGGGCCTCACTAAGTAGCTGAGGTGGGCTGCAAATCTATGATACTCCTGTCTCAGACTCCCTGCTACTGGGATTACAAGCTTTGTGTGTGTGTGTGTGGTACTGGGAATTGAAACTAGAGGCATTCTACCTTCAAACTACACCCCCAGTCCAATTTTATTTCTTATTTGGAAACAGGGTCTCACTATGTTGATGAGAGTCTTACTACGTTGATGAGAGTCTTACTACTTGCTGAGGCTGTCCTCGAACCTGTGATCCTCCTGTCTCAGCCTCCCAAGTACTGAGATTACAGGCAAGCACCACCATGTCTAAATATGTACATTCAATTAGGTTAGAATTCAACTCAAACTAATAAGAATGGGTAGGGAGTGGACATGAGGACATTAAGAAAACAGGCAACTTTTTAAAAAGTTTTATTTCAAGAACTTTTTTTTTTTTACTGGTATTCCAAAAAAAGGTGGGTCAAAGTACAAAAAAAAAAGTCAGTTGAATAACAGTGTAGGTTTAGAAATCACAGCGGCAGAAGCAATGTACAGACAGCACAGACAAAACACCCCGACATATGCAATTCTTTTCAGTTTCTTTGCTTAGTTTAAGTGTTCCTCCCTTCTGTACAAAATACACCAAAGCATGCCATGAGCTCAGAAAAAGGAGAGGGTTTAACAAATGGTTACAGGAGTAGACTGCACAGAGGAGAGTCTCCCCGCCCCGCCCGGCCTCCCCCTCGCGCTTTAGGTTAGGTTATTCTGAAGACAGTTCACCTCCAAGTCGGCCTGGTCACCTTTGCCCCCCTCCAGTTTGGGCGACATGGAGTTCTGGATGTTAAAGGGCTCCTCCTCCTTCAGGCAGGACTTAAGCACTTCCTGAATTTTGTGGGGAGCACTAGAATCATCCTGGAGGAGGAGAAGTGGGAGGGGGAGAGACAGAGGGCAGAGCCGTCAGATGCCAGCAGGGCTTCGGAGAGGAGTGCAGCTGAACAAGGAGAAAAGCTCCAAGACTTGACTACAGCAAAAGGAACCCAAGAGCTGGTGCACGCTGAGACAGGAGGATCTCAGGTTCAAGGCCAACCTCAGCAACTTAGCAAGACTCTGTTTCAAAATAAAAATTAAAGCCGGGGGTAGTGGCACACACTTGGGAGTCTGGGACTGGAGGATCCGGGTTCGAAAAATAAAATAGGAGCTGGGCGTGGTGGCATACACTTGTAATCCCAGTACTTGTGAGGCTGAGACCGGAGGATCCAGGTTCCTGGCCAGTCTCAGCTACTTAGTGAGGCCCCCTGCAACTTAGTGAGACCCTGTTTCAAAATAAAGAATAAAAAATAGGACTGGGGGTGTAGTTTGGAGACAGAACATCCCTGAGTTCAATCCCCAGTACTGCATGCCCCCACCTTCACCCGTCACATGCTCTCTGGGGCACAGAGGGGCATCGGGACATTCTCCTGTGAAGAGAAGTGTGCGGAGCAACCCCTTTCAGAGCAGCCCCATTGAGCCTCTGGAGGGCTCCCGGGACTTGGGAAGATGAGGAAACTGCCTCTGGGCCAGGGACTTCGGAGAAGCAACTTCTAAAAGTGAGGATCTGCTTAGGAAAGCAAAGGTACCCAAACACAGCTCTTGGACAAGCACATGTCGCCCACAGAGGTAAGGGAGTGTCTCAACCAAGCCAACCTTCCCTGGCCCCAGTGTGGCCTCCAGAATTGATCCTGGGTTGTTTTGTTACCAGGGGTTGAACACAGGATATTGTGCATGCTAGGCAAAGCACTCTACTTCTCAGCTACACTCTCAGCCTTTTTTCTCTTTTTGGTACTGGGGATTAAACCCAGGGGCATTCTACCTCCAAGCTATCTCCCCAGCCCTATTTTTTATTCTTTATTTTAAAACAGGCCCTCACTAAGTTATGTAGGGCCTCACTAAGTAGTTGAGGCTGGCCTAGAACCTACAATCCTCCTGTCTCAGCTTTCCAAGTACTGTGATTACAAGTGTGTGCAACCACGCCCAGCTTGATTTTTTTGTTTTTGGAACAGGAGCCTGCTAGGTTGCTTAGAGTCTCATTACATTGCTGAAGCTGTCCTCGACCCTATAATCCTCCTGTCTCAGCCTCCCAAATTCTGGGATTATAGGTATCTACCATCACCAAGCCCTTTTCATTTTGAGACAGTTTTGCTAAATTGCCCAGGCTGCACCAATAAAAGCACATAAAAAAAAAAAAAAAGACCTCTACTACAGAATTGGTGCTATATAGAAAGGTAACCAAAGGGAATATAGCCAAAATATGAGAAACACATCATAGTGGTGCATCAGGCAGTTATGTATCTGTACTTCCCAATGATTGTGGTATTGTGCTTTATTACTTCAACATAGATAAATATTCACTTGAAAACTTAAAAAAAATTGCCCAGGCTGGCCTCAAACTTGGGATCCTCCTGCCTCAACCTGAGTTGCTGGGACGATAGGCATGCGCCACTGTGCCCGGCTCCAGAACGGATTCTGTTAACCTCAGGCTGCTGAACCTCACAGCGGCAGGCCCATCTGCTGCGGATGGGGCAGGTGCACCTGGTCACGAGGGAGCAGGATGAAATCTGGCATCCATCCTGGGAACCATGGTGGCCCTGCTCCCATGTCCTGCCCCAGCCATTTGGGCACCCCTTGTTCAGGGGTAAAGCGGGCTGAGGAACACATCCCACATGTCCAAATGCAAACCTCTACCCGTAGGCAGGGGGCAGCGGTGCTGTCCCAGATAGACATAAGAGCAGAGTCTGGAGAGGAAAAGAGATTTAAATAGGGAAAAGCAGCTGGACGTGGTGGCATATGTCTGTGATCCCAGTACTTGGGAGGCTAAGACAGGAGAATTACAAGTTCATGGCCAGCCTCAACTTAGTGAGGCCCCCCACAACTTAGTAAGACCCCATTTCTTTCTTTTTTTCTTTCTTTCTTTTTGTGGTACTGGAGATGGAACTCAGAGGCATTCTGCCTCTGAGCTACACCCCCAGCCCTATTTTTATTCTTTATTTTGAAACAGGGTATCATTAAGTTGTAGAGAGCCTCACTAAGTGGCTGAGGCTGGCCACAAACCCAGATCCTCCGGGTTCAGCCTCCCAAGTACTGGGATTACACGCGTGCTCCACCACACCTGGCAGTAAGACCCTATTTCAAAATTTAAAAATAAAGCTAAGCATGGAGGCACATACTTGTAATCCCAGTATTTGGGAGGCTGAGACAGGAGGATCAAAGGTTCACAGGCAGCCTCAGCTACTTAGCGAGGCCCTCTGCAACTTAGTGAGACCCTGTTTCAAAATAAAAAATATGGCTGGGGGTGTGGCTTGGAGGTAGAATGCCCCTGGGTTTGATCCCCAAAACTGCAAAAAAAGAAAGAAAAAAGAAAAAAAGAATACAATAAGATTAGGGGTATAGCTCAGAAGTAGAATGGCCCTGGTCCAAGTCCCAGTACCACAAAATAAATAAATAAATACAGAAAAGCACTAAGGGGCACCACAGAGTCTAGCAGTAACTGAACTCTGGGAAGGCCTGTCAGGTCTCAGGAGGACTACGTTATCACCAGTTCCCACGAGAGCACGCCCAGAGTAGTGAAGCGCAGTCTGGGCTGGGCATCTGCCCCGGGCCTCGGGTGCCTTTGCACACATGGTGCACCTGGAGCAGGTCCAGCTCTCCACATGCTCTCTGGCCTCCTGGCACCCCTTTCCTGGGTTGGCAGTTCAGCCACACAAAGGGCACACACGCAGACTTGGCCTGTGGGCCGTGTGACTGAGCCTCACCTCCAGGTGGGCAGGAGAGAAGCTGTGTGTGTAGGACCACCAACAAGACACTAGCTCTGGCCGGGAGTGGTGGTGCACGCTTGTAATCCCAGCATTCGGGAGGCTGAGACTGGAGGATCCGGGTTCGAGGCCAGCCTCAGCTACCTAGTGAGGCACTCCGCAACTTAGTGAGACCCGGTTTCAAAATAAATAATAATAATTAAAAAATAGGGCTGGGGGTGTAGCTCGGAGGTAGAACGCCCCTGAGTTCAATCCCTAGTAGTACCACAAAAAAAAAAAAAAAAAAAAAAAAGACACTAGCTCTGGCGCCACCACGCCCAGCTGGCCAGTATCTTTAGAAGATGGTCCACTGGGACCTTTTATTGGGTTTCAGTTGGTATTTTTGAGCCCGTCGTCCTAGGAACTGACCACTCCTGGCCTTGTATGCTCATTGTGGTCCTTGCTAGTTGTCGGGGCTCTCAAACAGCTTTAAGGACCGAGAAGTTTTTCCACCTGTCTCAAAGGTCACCATTTGCTCCAATGACCGTCAGAATGTATGAGAAGCCGGGCGTGGTGGCGCATGCTTGTAATCCCAGCATTCGGGAGGCTGAGACCGGAGGATCCGGGTTCACGGCCAGCCTCAGCTACCTAGTGAGGCACTCCACAACTTAGTGAGACTCGGTTTCAAAATAAAGAATAAAAAATAGGGCTGGGGATATAGCTCAGAGGTAGAATGCCCCTGAGTTCAATCCCCAGTACAAAAGAAAAAAAAAAAAAAAAAAAGAATGTATGAAACTAGCAAGGAAAGCAGAGCCTTCCTCCTTGATGTGGAAAGCAAAAGACCATCATCAGACTTGGAAAGCATAGATGAGCTAAAAGCCATGAGCTGCTCTAGAAAAAGATCTCTACTACCTAAACCCAGCTGTGGCGGATGCCTCTTCAGGCACTTACTCCCACCCACGCTGCCCACCCAGGTGCCCTAGGCTGACCTCCAGAGTCTCTGCAGACCTGGCATTCTGGGCTGGGGGCTGAGGCATGCATAAGGCAAGAGAAGAAGACAAGTTACCTGACAGACAACGTTATCATAGTGAGCCAAGGCGCGGGCAGGGGGGGAGGAGATACGGGGGGTGTCGCAAAATTTCCTTACGTTTGGGTGGGAGCCCTCGGCAATGGTGGAGAGGGAGAAGTTGTCATTGTGGAGCTCGGATGGAGTCCGGAATTTGCTGGCAGGAAAGAGGAGAGAAGGGAAAACACAAGTGAAACCATCGTGGCAAAGCGCAGCAGAAGTAAAGCCTCCGCTTCGTTGCACGCCAAAGACTGGAATGAGGTGTGCCATTTTGTGATGTGACATTAAGAAAAAGCTTCTGAGCCGGGCGTGGTGACACACACCAGTACTTGGGAGGCTAAGAGAGGAGGACCGCAGGTTTGAGGGCAGCCTCAGCAATGTAGCAAGACTCCCAGCAACCTAGTGAGACCCTGTTTCAAAACGAAAAATAAAAAAGGGCTGGGGGTGTAATCAGAGGTATAATGCCCCTGGATTCAATCCCCAGTACCACATACACACAGAGAAAAAAATAAATAAATAAAAAAGGAAAGAAAGAAGAAAAAGCTTCTGCCACTTAAACCATGAGACAATACTTTTTTTTTTTGCGGTACTGGGGATTGAACTCAGGGGCATTCTACCTCCGAGCTATACCCCCAGCCCTATTTTTTATTCTTTATTTTGAAACCGAGTCTCACTAAGTTGCGGAGTGCCTCACTAGGTAGCTGAGGCTGGCCTCGAACCCAGATCCTCCGGTCTCAGCCTCCGGAATGCTGGGATTACAAGCGTGCGCCACCACGCCCGGCTCGACAATACTTTATCATCACCTCAGGTTTTTCTTGTATGCTTCAAGTAGGTCATATGGACTTTAGCTAGAGAACTGACAGTGATATGAACATCCATGACCACGTGTGCAGCTCATCAGGACTTTAGACAGACAGCTGACAACGATATGAACAGCAGTGACCATGTTTGTACATGCCAGGCAATTGCAACTACATCAAGACTACCATCTGGCCAACAGTGATTCTTTTTTTTTTTTTTTTTTTTGCGGTACTGGGGATTGAACTCAGGGGCATTTTACCTCCGAGCTACACCCCCAACCCTATTTTTTTTTATTCTTTATTTTGAAACTGGG
Source organism: Graphiurus murinus (assembly GCA_004027655.1). Lineage (NCBI taxonomy): Eukaryota > Metazoa > Chordata > Mammalia > Rodentia > Gliridae > Graphiurus > Graphiurus murinus. The sequence continues at coordinate 8,224 of PVLC010038586.1, read as the reverse complement.
TCTCACGAAGTTGCGGAGTGCCTCACTAGGTAGCTGAGGCTGGCCGCGAACCCGGATCCTCCGGTCTCAGCCTCCCGAATGCTGGGATTACAAGCGTGCGCCACCACGCCCGGCTGGCCAACAGTGATTCTAAGACACCAGTGACTGCAAGACACAATCCAGTTTCAGAGATGTTAATATGTGAGAAAAAATATGTATCTCAGAATCAGTACATCACAGCAGCATGTGCAGCGCACTGAGCCTGTGCATGATCATCAGAGCAGGGACTGGCCTGCTCTGATGAAAGAAGGTATGCAGGGAAATGGGGAGCCCCCTCTGCCAAACAGAGCCCCCAGGAGGAGGAAGGTCCAGAAGGAGGACCCGCCTCTGCTGCAGCTCTTGCTTCTCCCCTTCTCCTCCTCCCCTCCTGGCAGCAGCATCTTTCTGCCCGCCACATCCTCATCAGCAGCTGCCCTGATTTAGGCGCCCCTTTCCCCCATCCTGGGTGCAGGCAGGAGGAGCCAAGCGTCCTGGCTCCTGTCTTTAGAGGGATCACGTGCGCAGATCTGCCCCCGCTTCAGTGCACAGGCACAATGGCGCTAGCTGAAGAGCTGTGGCATCCGCACGTTGCAGGCAGCTACCCGGGACAGGAGCAACAGATGGTGTTTTGTCCTTCTTCCAGGACTCAGGGAAAGTCCTTTGGTCACATTCTCTGGAGGGAGTCTGAGGTCAGAGGGATTAAAGGGGGCAATGGGATGAAAGGAAAGCGGGGCCAATTCTGCATAAATTGTCTCTTGGGTCCCAAGGAAGCTGAGCTTCAGTCTCCTCCTTTTGTGACGATTTAGGGAGGCTTTTGTTTTGCTTAGTGGTAAGAATGATTCCCTCACAGGGCATAAAATCACACTTCAGCATCAAGGTGGCTGACAGTAAATGGGTAAACACAGGTGGACTCTCATGTGCACACACAACCACTGCTCTGCTAAAGGAAGGACTGGGATGACGTCTACCTCCCATGTGGATAGCAGAGGACGTTAGCACTGCCCCCCAACCACCAAATTCTATCAGGATTTCCTTAAGTTGCCCAGGCTGGCCTGGAACTCTGAACCCTCCTGCCTCAGCCTCCTGCCTCGATGAGATTACAGACGGGCACCCCCCTGCCTGGCCAGGTGAATCTTTAGCAGGAACAAAACAGCAAGGGATGGAAAGCAGGTTCCAGAAACCCTTATGACAACACCCGTAGATCAGAGGCCAGGCGTTGCCCACCCAGAGGGGATGGGGCAGACTTACTTGGTCCTCCGAAGCTTGGTATTCTCCGTCTTGAGCAGATAGAGCTTCTTGGCGAAGAAGACGGTCATCATGAAGAGCAGGAGCAGCACCAGGGCGGCCGAGCCCACAGCCACGCACATCACCTGGAAGTCGGTGATGATGGACTCGCAGCGCATGCCCTTGTGCCAGATGTAGTCCTGCGTGTTGCACCTGCAGCAGCGACAGTGTGAGAGGGAGCAACCCCAGCTAACACCCGGGCGACCTGCGGCACCCCTATCTGCAGGGGCCTCACAGCTGCTCAGTGAGACGGGCCAGGCCGCTCTGAGTCTGTGGGAGAATGAAGGGACTGCTCCCAAGTGAGTGAAGAGGGAGAAGAGTCCTAGACTCCTGCCTCACAGCCTGGAGGAGGACAAGCACAGGGTTCTCTCAGGCCTCTGCCTGCCCTGGCTCTGCGAGAAAAGCAGATGAGGGGCAAGAGGAACAGGCGCTATGGCTGCATGTGGAAGCTTTGTATCCCATCTAGCTCATGTGGCTCAGCAGACCCTGAAAAACGAGGGGCTGACAGACAAGGACAAACACAAAGCTGAACACATATTCTCCTCCGGCCCCGCAGCCCCCAAGTTCTGCCCTAAAGCTTCCTGTTCCTGTGAGAACTAACCTGCAGACATAGTGGGAATTGACCCTCTGGGTGGGTTCTAGTCCCTTTGTTGAGTGACTTTCTCCTGCCCTTGGGGACATTCCCAGGCTCCAACTCTTCCAATGACACTGCTGTTTCCATGGGAACCAGACTGCTTCAAAGAGGAGAGACGGGGAAGGATACCGAGGCAGGCAGAGGAGGAGGACGTGAACCTCGGGGTGACTGGCAGACGAGAAGGGGCCCAGAGGTGGGGAAATCATGCACCAGAGAACTGGCTACTGTGCATCTGGCAGAGGACGGCGAGACGGCTAATGAGGAATTTGTCTTTGTTTTCTAACTGAACCTCTGCTGTCATGGGGGGAATATCTGTCTGAGGTTGCCAGGGAATGCAGACCCCTCTGAGGGCCCCTAACCCAGGGTCCTGGAGAAGTCCTGCCACTGCTCGGTCGTGTCCCTGCAGTGCGCCGGAGTGGCAGGGACAAAGGCATGCTGCAGTCTGCCGCTGCAGGCTGAGCGGTCTCCTGTGAGCGGAATGCCAAGCAGGTTCCAGCTGTGGGCCAGGCTGGGCCTGCGCAGCCAGAGCGGGAGGGAGTGGGTGCATCCTGAGAGCTCCAGGTGGTTCTGGGAACGTCCACCGCTCTCCAGAGGCGCCAGGGCTCCAGCTCTCATGCTCTGCTGGGGGCCTCACATTCAAGGTGAAAACTCTGGGCCTTCAGTAGGATGGAAGTTGATTTTGCACAGAGATTCCACACACCCCAGGCTGAAATTATCCCTACAGTACAGTCCCTCGAATTACAGCCTGAAGAGCGAAACCAAGGTTTCCTCATGTTTCTGGTAGCCCGTACCCAGATGGCAGGGCATTACTACAATATCTTAAACATAGCAGTCCTTCTTGGCAACAGCTGGACAACTCCAGCTAGAGCTGTGTGGTCACATCCTATACGAGCGACCCTAGTCTCACCACCTTTAAGAGAAAAGAACTTCAGGGAACTGAAGAGGGACTCAAGCTCTGAGGCCTAGAGGACAAGATTCATGGTTCTATCACAACACCACACCCAGAGAGAGTTGAGAAGAAGCAACTGGAATGAGACTTCCAGATAGATCACAAAAACACTCCGCCTAGGACGAAGGAAGCAGGTCTCAGAGGAGTCTGGACTCCACTTCCAGGGCCTGGGAAGAACAACCCAGACCACCCCTGGCTTGTGATAGTTCCAGAAGAAGACAGACAGCACTCCAGCAGGTAAATACCTCCATGGAGGGCAGTTCCCAAGGGGGAGGTAACAGGGCAAGTACCAGTGAGGTGGGCACCACACGCGCAGGGATATTCTGAACTTTGGGTCTTTGAAGGCAGCACGGTCTTGGAATCCCAAGGGAGAGAAGTGTCAATCAAAGTGGAGGGAAAAAGCCACTACCCAAAGTCAAGAAACACCCCCTATGCCAGGCTGTGGGGAGACTCAGCCTGAGTTCCCTGTGTCTGTGGCTCCTCACTTGACTCTACATACCCACGTCTGGGCTCTTCTGCTGCAAACAAGGGGCCTGGAGGCCTCAGCAGCTGTCTTTCTTAGTGGGCTTGAAGCTTGTGGGTCTGCTTTCTTTCCTAGTGTGGCCGGCACTCTCCAACAAAAACCAGAGTCCTCCTTCCAAAATCCTTGGAGAAGTCCCTTCACTTGCCTTCAGAATGAAGTGGTTTGGGTGAGGACTTGGGCTTAGAGGACTTCTACAATCTTATTTCTGAATAGCCTCTCCTAGTGACCAGACCATAGAGAACACATTTGAGAAGTAACCAGCTGGGCACAGTGGTGTACACCTGTAATTTCAGTACTTGGGAGGCTGAGACAGGAGGATTGCAGGTTCGAGAACAGCCTCAGCAACATAGTGAGACTCTCTCAGCAACCTAGCAAGATCCTGTTTCAAAATAAAAAATAAGGGCTTGCTTCAGCAGCACATATACTAAAATTGGAACGATGCAGAGAAGATTAGCATGGCCCTTGCTCAACAATGACATGAAAATTTGTGAAGTGTTCCATATGTTTAATAAAAAATAAAATAGGTCTAGGGGTGTAGCTTGGAGGTAGAAGGCCCCTGGGTTCCATCCCCAGCAACACACACACCACACACACATGGGCTTGGGGTGTAGTTTGGAGGTAAAATACCTCTAGGTTTAATCCCTAGTACCACACACATACACACACACAAATAAATAAATAAAAGGTAGGACACAAAATCCACAGGCAAAAAAAAAAAAAAAAAAAAAAAGTAACTGTAGGAGAAATCTGAGTGAGTGGTTCTTGACCTGGGAATGGGAGCCTCCTGGAGTAGTGCTGCTCCCCCCACCCCCCACCAAGCCTGCCCACCCACACCCCTGCACAAGGACGTGCACCTGCCACCAGAGCCTTACCTGCAGAAGGCCCCTATGTTCTCCACCAGGTAGCACTGGCCGCCATTGTGACAGTAGCTCGGGAAGAGGTCGCACACCGACCGGCAGGAGCCGTTGTGCCGCACGAAGCCACTACGGCACTCAGTGCCATTTTCGCTGGTGGCCAGGTCTCTGCCTGGCTCTCCTGGGCGGGGCCTGAGGGCAATGCTGCCACCAGGGACCACCCCCAGAGTATGCTGTGGAGGGGCAGCGTGCCACCGGCGGGTGGGCTGGCTAGCCTCAGGCTTCTCAGTGGGCACCAGAAGGTCATGTTCATCTTCCAGGTCTCCACCGCCCACGGCATCCTTGTCCTCCTCCTCCTCCTCCTCTTCTAGATCATCATAAAAGGATGTGGTGGGGTAGAAGTCGGACTCATCGAAAGGGGTGAAGTCATCGTATAAATCAAGCAGGCTCCAGGAAGGGGTCTCTCCCTCAGTATCAGGGTGGCTCTCTGAGGTTCCTGGTGACCCTGGGAAGCTCCCCAGGTCTGCACCCCGACCCTCATTGTCCAGTCCTTCAAAGTAGTCGATGTCGATTACATCCGTATCTGAAGCTGGCTGGGGCTCTAGTGTAGCTTGAAGTGGGTCAGTGGGCTCTGGCCCTTGAGGGTCAGGAGTGCCATCTCCCAGATTTGGCCAAACTTCCAAGGGACTCTCCTTGTGGGGGTCAGGGCCTGGGCTCGGCTTGTCAACAGCAGAGGACAAGGATGGCCTGCTGGCTTCAGTGGCTTCAGCGGTGGCTTGGAGCACAGTGGACTGCCCCAGGTCCCCGCTGGGGGCCTGCAGCGTAGCCGGAAGGGCCTGGGCATCGCCACTGCCGGCCTCTGCGGTCACTCCGCTCAGGCCCAGGCTGTCGGCCTCCAGCCAGGCCGTGCCGGTCACTGCAGCAGAGGCCTCCAGCACCTCCTCTGGTCCAACCCTGGGGCCCACGGGGGCAAGATCGCCACCCGGGGCCGGCCATGAGGACTCGCCTTTGCCAGCCTCTTGCAGGCTCACCTCCTCCTGCGTGTCGTTGACTCTGGGCTCCCACGCCAGGTCGCTCCTGGTCAGCTCCTCGGCCTCCACCGCGCTGCCTGCCTCACGTGCTGGGGGTGGAGAGTGAGGCACGGGCGTCAGGATGGCAAGAAGGGCCTGTGCCTAGCTGCCTGCCAGGGGCTGCCAAGAGCATGGTCCACCTAGACTCCTCAGTTACCCAACCCACGCCCATTGCAGCTCCACCTCGCCAGGGGAAACAACCCTGCTCTCTTTCCCTTCTCAACCCTCTCGGAACCCACCCCAGCCCCAGCCCCTACTCCATCCCAGACCACGCCCTCAGGCTGCACCCAGTTCCTGCCCATGCTCAGGCCCCGCCCCAAGTCATCTCAGGCTTTCCCCACCCAGTCCCCCCTCCCATCCAGGCCCCAATCCCAAGGCTGCCTCAGCCTTGTCCCATCCAGACCCCCCCACCTCCTGACACGCACCAAGGCTTCATCCTATGCCCCCTACATCCAGGCCCTGCCCTAAAGTATCCCATAGGCCCCGCCCACACAGACACCGCCCCCCAGGTCTCTTAAAGCCGTGCCCCACCCAGACCTCGCCCTTGCCCCGGCCCCACTCCCAGGTCCCTTGGAGCACCGCCCCAAAGTCTCACCCAATTACCACCGATGCCCAGTCCCCGCCCATAGGCCTTACATAACCCCGCCCACCAACAGGCTCCGCCCCAAATCACACAGGCCCCTCCCACCTCCAGCCCCTGAAGTCTACTCTAGGCCCCGCCCCCAAGTCGCACCTAGACCCCGCCCCCAAGTCACACCAGGCCCCACCCCACCTGCAGGCCCCGCCCCACCGAGACCCCTCCGCGGCCGACCCCCTGGTCTGCGCGACCTGCTCCTAGCTGCCTCCGTCGGCCACCCCAGTCCCCACCGTCTCCTCCCGCCGGCTCCAGGCCCGGCGGTGCCCCGCCCCCTGCCACCGCTCGCGGACCCCACTGGTACCGAAACCCGCGGGGCCGGGCCGGGGTGGCGCGAAGCCGCGGGGCCCAGCCTCGGTCGGTACCTACCCGGCACGGCCGCAGCGGCGAGTGCCAGCGTGGTCGCCAGCAGCAGCAGCAGCGGTGGCGGCCCCCGGCCCTGGCTCCCGCGCCCGGCTCGGCCCATGGCGCGGCGCCCCGGCCGCTGTCCGCGGTGCGCGGCTGGCTGCGCCCTCGGCTCGCCCGGCCGCCGCGCCTCCGCCCGTGCCGCGCCGCGCCGCTCAGCCCACGGTGGGCAGCGCGAGCAGCCGCATGCCGCCGTCCGTCGCCGTCCGGCCGCCGCGCCCCCCGCCTCCCGCCCCGCCCCGCCGCCCGCCTGCCCGCCTGTCGCCGCACGCAGCCTGACGCCGCCCCCGGCCGCCTGCGGGGACGCGGAGCGCGGGCAGGCGCAGAGCGCAGCGCCGCACGAGCCGACAGGTGCGCGCGCGGGAGCCCGCCGCCCCGGCCCGAGGACCCGCCACGCGAGCGGGAGGCGGGCACGCCGCGGGCTCGGGACGCAGAGCCAGTCGCCGGGCGCACCGACCCCGCGCTCTGGGTGGGAAGGTGTTCTGGGGGGCCTCCGGGTCTCCGCGAGGTGGGGCGGACGTTGGCATTGCCTGGCAAGGGGGCGAAGCCGACGGCTCGGGCTCTAATCCGATCAGACCTAATCCGACCGCGGCCAAAGCCTCCAGCCCAGATCCCGCCAGCCAGGCCAGCCGAAAGCCTCGCCTCGCGGGGGCCGAGGGGCGAGACCCTCCCGGGGCCGTGAGCGCTCCGCCTTCCTTCTAGCCCACTTGGGGCAGCCTAGGGAGCGGCTTTACCACCGGTCCTCTACACCTCCCCGATGCATCGTCCCAGGGTGTCCGGGGTCTTCGAGGCTCGTCTCTGGGTAGACCAAGGAGATTTGTAACGCTGGGTGCGGACACGTGTGGACACGGGGCTGGGTTCCTGAGCGTGCATCACTCTTTCCTGGAGCCCTGTGTGGTGGGGAGGCAGCCGACCGTTCACCTCTTGATGTGTATGACTCAAAGGATGAGGTTCGGGGTCTCAGCCCAAAAGATAGAGCAGGCCTGGTGTTTGAGATGCGCCCACTTCTGTCGTAGGAGGTCAACTAGGTGACCAAGATGGAGGTCCTAGTTCCTAACCTGCCTAGTGTCCCGTCCCCTCCAGGCCTACCCGACAAGCTGCTTAAGCTCAGTTCCGACGACCCCACCCTCTGGGGGTGGCCCAAGCAGTTAGATATTTATGCCCTCATCAGTGCCAGGGACGGGGGCGGGCTCTGCCTGCCTGTAGGGGGCGTCAGTGAAGGGTGGGCAACCACCCACCCACACCACCCGAGAACTGCGACAAGAAGCCCCTGCAGGGGGGCGGCTGTCTTCTAGTGACTCTCTTTTTTTTTTTTTTTTTTTTTTTTGCAGTACTGGGGATTGAACTCAGGGGCATTCTACCTCCGAGCTATACTCCCTGCCCTATTTTTTATTCTTTATTTTGAAACAGGGTCTCACTAAGTTGCGGAGTGCCTCACTAGGTAGCTGAGGCTGGCCTCGAACCCGGATCCTCCGGTCTCAGCCTCCGGAATGCTGGGATTACAAGCGTGCGCCACCACTCCCGGATTCTAGTGGCTCTTCCCAAGGCTTCACACTGCTTCCAGGCAATGAGATACCAGCCTGAAGCAGCCTTCTGGAGTGCTGGCTGTCAGAGTGGATATTGGTGGACATGCCTACCTCCGCCAGCTTTTCCTGCCTGAGGCCAGTCTGTATGGGAAGGCCTCAGAGAGGGTCCCTTGATGTCTGCAGTATGGCAGCTACCCACATACATCTTCATGAGAGGTCTGTACTGGAGGCCAACTCCCACTCATTTTAAGACTCTATTTTCCTAGTTTATGTCCCCACACTGGGAATTGAACTCTACTACTGAGCTACATCCTTGCCCCCCCCCCC
>PVLC010038585.1:0-14680 GCA_004027655.1 Graphiurus murinus | reverse complement strand
CAGCTGCAGAAGCCCACGCCAGACGCCCAGAGTCCCGGCAGCCGAGGGTACCAGGCTGAGTTTCCTCATCATAGGATCCTAAAAACGCAGCTCCTTGTCCTGAGTGGCAATGACAGATGGCTCTTTGTCCTCAACATTTGGACATCTGGATTGAGACCAGTTTGTCCCTGCCCCAAATGAGACCCCCACCGTCGTGACAGCCCCCGGGCTGGGATGTAGGCCGTGAGCCTGTCTGACCTGAACTGGGAGGGGGGGGTGAGACAAGGAGACACGGTGTCTTTGGAGGCCCAGAGGCCGAGCATGTCTTGGTAGAAAAGCTAAAAGGACCCTGGCGTGGCTCTAACCCAGGAAGACGCCTGAAGTAAGGCCGTGGGGTAGCTAGGGTGAGACATGCAAGGTCTTGTGGTCTGGGGAAGGAGTCCAGGCCGTCCACAGGCAGTGGGGAGTCTCAGAGCGCCCCTCCAGAGAAGCAGGCAGGGGCTCGTGTTAGGTGAGGGGACTGCGGCCACCTGGGAATTAGCAGGACAGCAGGGGCCACATTCCTCGAGCTGGGGAGGATCCGTGGCGGCTGGGCCTCCCCTCCACGTGTGCCTCCCCACTCCCTGGACTTCCCGGCGGTCCTGCACTGGCAGGACGAGAGGGCCAGGGGTGCAGCCCGCCCTCGGGTGCAGACTGGGCCGAGGCAGGAGGCTGGCTTCGGGCAGGTTAACTCCAGGGTCAGGGCCGGACCCCAAGCCTCTTGCCTGTCTCATCGAACCTCATGTCTGTCTTTGGCCTGGAATCCGCGCCCCCCTCCAGCTATCCTTCCCACCAACCAGGACGCTCCCAAGGCCCTGTGTTGTTCAGGTCAGACTGAAGGTTCATGTCGTGCAGGAGCCTCTCGGGGCCACGCTGAGACCCCCCCACGGGCAGCCATGGGCAGTTACTCCTCTGTCCACGGGCACCCCGACTCCCAGTGCTCCTGGCCCTACCTTTGACCTTGGCACCCTGGAGGCTGAGCCAAGCCGATGGAGGAGACCCAGGGGTGACACTCAGTGGTCTTGATCCCGACCGAGGCCGCCCATGGTCACCGTACCCCTCCTCTCTCGTTTTTTTCCCTGATGCAGAGCGGTCCGGGAGAAAAACAAAGGGCAAGAAGAACGACTCCAAGAGTAAAGGCCGGGACGGCCCCAAGGGCGGCAGCCCCGAGAAGAAAGAGAAAGAGAAAGTGAAGTCTGGGCCCGACTCCGTCCTGGGGCAGCTGGGTGAGTGAGGGTCCTCCTGAGCCCACGGCACAAGCTTGGGCGGTCACCACCTGAGGCCAGCTGCGCAGAGTGGGAGGCCGCGCCTCCGGGGAGGGGGGGTCCTGAGGGCTCACGCCTCCAACCACAGAGGAGATGGGTCTTGAAGCCCCACCTGGCACCCAAGAAATTCCCTCTGTCCTGAGGATAGAGGCTGGCCCACCCAGCCCTGGAACTACCTGGGCGTTCCCTGGCCAGCCCCGGGAAGGAGAGGGCAATCGCCAGAAATGCTTGTCCCTGTCCCATCCTGCCAACACCCCAAATATGGACCCATCCCTTGCCACTAGCAAACCTTCCTGAAGCCACCCAGAGAGACCCTCGGGTGTGCCAGCAGCCCTCACGGTCACTGTCACCGGCTCCCCTCCCACCCACTGAGCAGAGTGGCCTCCCGGGGGCCCGGGCTTTGCGCTCTGACCCCACGGTGCCACACCTCCTCCAGAACTTTTTTCTTTTTTTGCGGTACTGGGGATTGAACTCAGGGGCATTCTACCTCTGAAATACACCCCCAGCCCTATTTTTATTCTTTATTTTGAAACAGGGTCTCACTAAGTAGCAGAGGGCCTCACTAAGTAGCTGAGGCTGGCAGTCAACCAGATCCTCCCATATGCTGGGATTACAAGCATGTGCACCACGCCCGGCTAGAACTTTTGTTTTTTTTCCCTTGTGGTACTGGAGATTGAACCCAGGGCCCTTCTACAACCCCAGCCTGCCCCTGCCTCCCTTTTGCGGTACTGGAGATTGAACCCAGGGACATTCTACTACCTCTGAGCTACATCCCCAGTCCTATTTTTTTTTTTTTTTTATTCTTTTATTTTGAAACAGGGTCTAAGTTGGAAAGGACCTCACTAAATAGCTGAGGCTGTCCGAGAACCCGGATCCTCTGGTCTCAACCTCCCAAGTACTGAGATTACAAGTGTGTGCTACCATGCCCAGCTCCCTTTTATTTTTGAAACAGGATCTAAGTTGCTGAGATTCTCACTAAGTAGCCGAGACTGGCCGAGAACCTGCGATCCTCCTGATCAGCCTCCCAAATCTTAGGATGACAAAATAGGCCTCCCAGGCCTCCCCTCCACACAGAAGCCCCATCTTTTATGCCCCTCAGTGTCAAGAAAGGGACAACCCAGGTGTCGAAAGGGAGGTTCTGAGCCAGGCGTGGTGACACACGCTTGTTTGTGTTTTTTTTTGCGGTACTGGGGATTGAACTCAGGGGCATTCTACCTCCGAGCTATACCCTCAGCCCTATTTTTTATTCTTTATTTTGAAACCGAGTCTCACCAAGTTGCGGAGTGCCTCACTAGGTAGCTGAGGCTGGCCTCGAACCCGGATCCTCCGGTCTCAGCCTCCCAAATGCTGGGATTACAAGCGTGCGCCACCACGCCCAGCTGGTGACGCACGCTTGTAATCCCAGTACTTGGGAGGCTGAGACAGGAGGATCACAGGTTTGCGGCCAGCCTCAGCTACTTAGTGAGGTCCTCCACGACTTAGTGAGACCCTGTTTCAAAATAAAGAATAAAAAATTGGGCTGGGGATGTAAGCTTGGAGGTAGAATGCCCCTGGGTTCAATCTCCAGTACCACAATAAATGAAATGGGTGGATGGATGGATGGATGGATGGTGGATGGATGGATGGATGGTGGATGGATGGATGGATGGTGGATGGATGGATGGATGGATGTTCCGGCATCCAAAAGGAGACCGTCTGCCCAGACACTCCTTGCTACCCCTGTTGGTGTATCCAGGTGCTCAGCGGCAGGCTCTGGGAGGGCGCGCTCACAACGGTGCAGCGCCCCCTGGCGGCCGGAGGGCGCTCCTCCGCCTCCTCCTCTAGCAACCTCACCTGCCTCTCTCCCCTCGCGCAGGCCTGTCCACCTCGTTCCCCATCGACGGCACCTTCTTCAACAGCTGGCTGGCGCAGTCGGTGCAGATCACGGCGGAGGACATGGCCCGGAGCGAGTGGTCGCTGAACAACGGGCACCGCGAGGACCCCGTCCCCGGGCTGCTGTCGGAGGAGCTGCTGCAGGACGAGGAGACGCTGCTCAGCTTCATGCGGGAGCCCGCGCTGCGGCCCGGGGACCCCGCCCGGAAGGCCCGGGGCCGCACCCGCCTGCCGGCCAAGAAGAAACCGCCGCCGCCGCCGCCGCCGCCGCAGGACGCGCCCGGCCCGCGGGGGGCTGCAGACAGAGCCCCCAAGAAACCATGGGGCCAGGATGCAGGCAGCGGCAAGGGCGCGCAGGGGCCGCCCGCCAGGAAGCCACCGCGGCGGACGTCTTCCCACTTACCGTCCAGCCCGACAGCTGGGGACTGTCCCGTCCCCGCGGCCCCCAGGAGCCCCCCGCCGCTGGCCCCCGAGACCCCGGGCGAGGCCGCCCCGACGGCCGCCGACGCGCATGCGCAAGTGCCTGGCCCCGCGGCGAGCCCCCAGCCCTCGGGCCGGCCGCGGCCCCCGCGCGAGAGCAGAGCCGCCCGCAGGTCGCCCGGGACGGGCCCGCCTTCCGAGAGGCCCAAGGTCAGCCTGCACTGCGACGCCGAGACTGACGGCTACTTCTCCGATGGGGAGATGAGCGACTCGGATGTGGAGGCAGAGGACCCCGGGGTGCCGCGGGGCTCCCGGGAGGCAGGGGCCGAGGAGGTGGTCCGCATGGGGGTCCTGGCCTCCTAATTCACCCGTGCCCCCGTCCCGGGCCCTGCCCTGGTCCCCCCGCCCCCCACGAGGCCTCAGCCCAGTCACAACTGCCATTTCCAATCTCTGCCAGTGTCCCAGACCTTTGAGGCTGCCACTCTGTTGTGGTTTATTTTTACTATAGAGAAGAGTTTTTGAATTCCACACTGTTGTCCTTCCTCTGTGCTGGCCTAGGACGTAGGATTCCTCCCACAACTCCGGCCGCGGGGACCACGCCAGCTCCTGTGTGCCACCCCTGTCCTGGCCCACGCCGAAGGGCTGGGCTTCTGGCTTTGATGTAGGCAAGGTAGAAAGCCCAGGACCCAGCCAGTGGCCACTGGGTGACAGACTTGTCTTTTGGGCATTATTTCATGGCCGATGGGCCAGCCCGGGGCCTGCCCCCAATTTGCACTGGGTCCCAGAGGGGGTCCTGCTGCACTCCACTGATCCCCAAGGAAGTGTCATACGCGATATGCAGCTGCTCACTGTCACAAGCACAACGAGTTTCTTTGAGAAAGCACTGGGGCGCAGGGGGGCCGCTGGCTCCTGACCAACCTGCCGGCCCGCCACCCTCCCCTCCCTCGCTGCTACGCCCCTGCCAGCGCCCGACCCAGCGGCTCTGGGAAGAGGTTCCCAGGATCCTTCCTGAGCTCCGCCGTCTACTCAGGGGACTCCCGGCCAGCCGGCCACCCGTGCCGGTGCAGGACTGCAGGGGAGGGCCATGGGGCTCAGACCAGCCTGCTGCAGAGAATCCCTCTGGGGCCCCAGCTTCCTTCCTTTGGGGCCAGTCTCGGCTGAAGTCTGGTCACTCCTGCACGGAGCGGGCCAGACCAGACTGTTTGCCTTTCCAGGTTTCTTAGTCCGGCTGGAAGATGAGCTGCTTCCTCGGTTTCCTTTTGGAAACTCCTTCCAATAAGCAGTGGGGTCCCGGCGCCAGTGTGGGCCGGAGTTGGCCTGCTGGGGCTAGTTGGTGTCTTGCTGGATGTGTCCTGTTCCTCTGTCCCTTAGAGCCTTAACCCCTCTTCCCAGCCATGCCCCTGGCCCCACTCCCTTTAAATCCTCAATCCTCCTCCACCCCCACCCCTCTAAATCCCAGGTAGTTGCTCTGAAGAGTTTCAGTGGAGTGGCCCCAGGGTGACAGCTCAGGGAACCAAAAAAAAAAAAAAAAGAATTCCGTGAAGATGTTTTTGTTTTCTTCTTCTTTTACAACTTAACTCCTGGGTGACTTCCGCCACTGGTAAAGCCAGAACTTCTCCAACAAGAACCTTGCAAAAAGTCCAGCGAATCAGTCGAATCATTCTACGGATGCCAAAGAATATTTTGACCCTAACACAGCACAGTCTGAACCTGACAACTCGTCACTGGGACTTTTCTTTTTAAATGGAGTTCTTTAGCAACAAAGTACAGCACCGTGCACCCGTGCACCCACACAGCCGCCCGCCGGGGGCCGAGGAGAGCCCGAGGTCTCGGGGCCTCCCCTCCATGGCTGGCCAGCGGCTGCACAGTACCGGGTGTTGGACTTCCGCCCCTGGGCTGGGCCACTGTGAGCGTCCCTAAACTCTGCGACTCCCGGGGGAAATCCTGACTCAGACCAGCGTGGAAACCTCCTTTACCAAGTGGTTCCCTGTGTCCCCTGTGAAAGCGGGGTAGGGGACAGCCTGACCTTCACTCAACCCCCAACTCCAAAACATATCAAGGTACGACCGTGGCATTTCCTGGACATGCAATCTCATGTGAATCTTAGCAAAACCGGAAACAAAGATGACAGCTTCAGTTCGGCGGGCCCGCGTGGACTCCGAGGAGGGGGTGGGGACGGCTTGAGCTGCCGTGTAGACCGGGTCTGCCTGCCCACCGTGGTAGTGGTGCGGGCATGGGTGTGGCATCCGCACCCCGGTCTCTGTTTACTGCCTTCGAACAGACCTCTCTTCCTGGCGCGTCGGGGCGCCCTCTTCTCTGCCAGATGGCCTGGTCTGACCCTGTGGTGAGCAAACGAAGGGATGAGCTTTACAGAACAACCAAACTGGCGGGGTGGGCGCCAGCCAGGCTGGGCACCTGCCTGGAACCCCTTCACTCCATCCAGGGCGGGCTCTGGGATCTGGGAGCGCATGGAGGTCTGGCCTCCTGGCCTCACGCTGGTCTCTGGATTCCAGCCCCTCTTCTCCGTTGGCCGTTGCTTTGGGCTGGACCCTTCATGGGGGCCTTGTCCTGCAGAGCCTGCTAGGCGGGGGGGGGGGGGGGGGCCTCCATTCCTGGCCAGGCCCTGGACAGACTTCCTCGGCTGCGGGGAGGAGGAGCATGCCGATTTCTCCTCACCCACCGACCCCCGGCCTCCCCAGTAGCCATAGCCCCTCTGTCTCTCGGGCCCCGCTGGCCAGTGAGGAAGGCTGGCCCGCCACCCCACCCTCAGACCAGAGGCCCCTGGTCCTCTCCCGGGCCAGGGGCAGACCTTTCTCTTGACCACACCTGCCCACTTCCCTGCCCCCCTCTCGGAGGCAGATGCTGCTCCGGAACCCGTTCTGGCTGCGGCCCCCCACCCCCACCCCGTCCCATTCTCAGTCGCCCCGTCTCCCACCTCCTCCCCTCCCGCCGCGTGACAAAGGATAATGTGCTAGGACAGTGTTTTTTTTACGGATCATAAACGCATCTTGGAACAGATAAGGAGAGGGAAGGTAGACTGCTCGTGACCGGGTGGAGTGCGCCGCAGCTGTGTGGCAGTGTATGAGCGCTTGGAAGGTCCGGGCCTCCACTCCCCGAGGAGGAGCCGCCCAGGGTTCCAGACGTCAACGTGGGGCTGTGCCGGTGTGCCCGGGCACGTTCCTCACGCCCGTGCGCCAAGGGACTGGCCAGACAGTTCCTAGAGATCCGCCTGCCCGATTCTAGCAGAGGCAGGCAGCAGCTGGACTCTGGGCCTCCTTGCTCACTGCCAGATGTGGCGGGCCCCTGGCCATGCCCGCAGCCCTGCAGAAGGCCCCAACCCCAGCAGCGCGGCCCCGAGGAGGCCCCTCTCCCGTGCCCTTGGCCCGGCTGGCCATATTGGCCAAAGAGCCAGGGCCGGAGTCGGGCCCCTGGTTGCTCTTTAGGGTACACCCTTCCGCTTGCCCCCGACGCACCACCTGTGCTCCAGATCGCTTGGGGGGTGGCGGTGGGGGGGACGATATGAATGTCGCAGGAGGAGACACCTTCTGTCTTTGTTTCAAAGAAAGTGATGTGCCATTTGTTAATATACAAGAGAAATATTGAAAATATATTGAAAAGAGCAATTTTAAATTATTTTTGGCTTATGTTGCAATATTTATTTTCTTGTATTAGAAAAGATTCCTTTGTAGAGAAAAAAAAAATGTATTTTTCATTACCGCAAAGACCTATTTCTCCTTTTTGTACATTGTCCATGTTCGCAGCCCTTGACGAGCAATAGAAAGTACGGCCGCCCCGGCTGGCCAGTGCCCGCCGTGCCCTGCATGATTCCGTGTTACCGCTGCTGTGTAGCCCCCGCCCCATCCTGTCCTGCTCACACATGGGGGCTCCAGGCCCAGCCCCTCGGGGGCCTGCCTGTCTCGGGAGCCCTCTGCACTCCTCGTGTGTTGGCAAACGCAGTTAATAAAACAATGTTTTCTGTGCCGGCTGGTGTGACGCTCCGTTGCATGAGTGGACGGGGCGCGGGGATGCAGTGGGCTCATCAGAACTTGTGTAACCCTGCGAGTGAGGGCTGCAGGGCCGTGCTTCCCAAGGGCGGCACTATCTGAGTGTCACAGTGTGGTCCCTTGGGATTCAGAGAGGATGGGAACAGGTCCAATGGGACACCTCACGTCCAAGGTAGGGCTGAGCCCAGCCTGCCTGCTGGCATACACCTGTCATCCCAGGACTTGGGAGGCTGAGACGGGAGGATCGTAGGTTCGAGGCCAGCCTCAGTAATTTAGTGAGATCCTGTATCAAAACAAACATTTAAGCCCGGTGTGGTGGCACACGCTTGTAATCCCAATACTCGGGAGGCTGAGACAGGAGGATCGCAGGTTGGTAGCCAGTCTCAGCTACTTAGTAAGGCCCTCCACAACTTAGTGAGACCCTGTTTCAAAATAATAAAAAATCGGGCTGGGGGTGGAGCTCAGAGGTAGAATGCCCCTGAGTTTAATCCCCAGTACCATAAAAAATAAAACATTTATAAAAGGGATGCAAGCCGGGCATGGTGGTGTATGCTTTTAATCCCAGTACTTGGGAGGTTGAGACAGGAGGACCGCAGGTTCGTGACCAGCCTCAGCAACTTGTGAGGCCCTCCACAACTTAGTGAGACCCTGTTTCAAAATAAAGAATAAAATTGGGCTTGGGTTATATGCCCCTGGGTTCCATTCCCAGTGCCACACACACACACACAAAAATAGGGCTGGAGGTGTGGCTCACAGGTAGAATGCCTTTGGGTTCCATCTCCAGTACCACACACACACCAAAAAAAAAAAAAAAAGATGCAGGTGTAGCTCGTAGCTCGGAGTAGAATACCTCTGGGTCAAACCCCAGTACTACTAAGAATAAACATTTTTAAGAGGCAGGACTGCAGCTGGGTGTGGTGGCACATGCCTCTAATCCCAGTAATAGGGAGGCTGAGACAGGAGGATGGCAGGTTCAAGACCAGCCTCCACAGAGGGCTCAGCTGTGTCATTCACGCAAAGCTCGTGAACCTCCTGGGAGACCCTAGGCACAGCTGCGTGGGAAAGAGGGACCCCAGAATCCAGCTTCTGGGGCCACTGACCCGGCCCTTGGTCACGAGGCCGCCCCACTCTCTCACCGGGTCAGTACACGGTACGTCCCCAAGGTGCCTCAGAGCGCCCCCAGTTTCTTTGGTCTGTGAGGCAGCAGGAACCAAGCTGGGCTGGAGCGGCCGCCCTCACCAGGGACTGTGAGTGTCCTCTTTGGGGACCCCGGGGACTGGCCACTCAGCCAGGGGTGGGAAGGAGGACCTGAGGTCCTCGATAAGGCGAGGGTTCCAGCTCTGGGGGTCAGCTGACATGGGCTCGGCTCCTCCCTGGCCTCTCCCTCCTCCCGTGGCGGCCCCCAAGCAAGGCCCGGTGAGGGAGCACTCGGCTATAGTGCTCCAGAAGCGACGCAGGAGCCCCACCCAAGACCTGCACCTGCGAGCCACCCAGTTGCTAAAGGCGCGGCGGTGGTGGACAGCAGGCCCAAGGTGCCTGCGGGTCCAGGCCACAGTGTCCAAGAGAAATATAGGGGAAGCTGGGCGTGGTGGTGCACGCTTGTCATCGCAGTACTTGGGAGGTTGAGACAGGAGGATCCAGGTTCGCGGCCAGCCTTAGCTACTTAGTGAGGCCCTCCGCAACTTAGTGACACCCTGTTTCAAAATAAAGAATAAAAATAGGGTTGGGGGTGTAGCTCGGAGGTAGAATGCCCCTGGGGTTCAATCCTCAGCACCAAAAATCAAAAAAGAAAGAAATATAGTGAGAGTCACATATTTGTTCTAGTAGCCTTTTTTTTTTTTTTTTTTTTTTTTTTTTTTTTTTTTTTTTTTTTTTTTTTTGTGCTGCGGATTGAACTCAGGGGCATTCTACCTCCAAGCTACCCCTGCCCAGACCAATTTTTTATTTTTATTTATTTATTTATTTATTTATTTATTTATTTATTTATTTATTTATTTATTGCGGTACTGGAGATTGAACTCAGGGGCATTCTACCTCCAAGCTATAACCCCAGCCCTACTTTTTATTCTTTATTTTGAAACAGGGTCTCATTAAGCTGCAGAGGGTCTCACTAAGTAGCTGAGGCTGGCGGAGAACCTGTGATCCTCCTGTCTCAGCCTCCCAAGTACTGGGATTACAAATGTGCACCACCACGCCCCGCAAGTAGCCACATTTTTAAAAAGTAAAAATAAATAAATAAAATGAATTTAATAATACATTTATTTAACCCATTATATCTAAAAAAATGATTATTTAAATGCGTACTTTAAAAATTGTGGCCTTTTGTGTGTGTGTGTGGTGCTGGAGATTGAACCTAGTGCTTCAAAGCATGCTAGTCAAGCTCTCCACCAGCAAGCTACAGCCCCAGCCGTTTTTTTTTTTTTTTTTTTTTTGCAGTACTGGGGATTGAACTCAGGGGCATTCTACCTCCGAGCTACACCCCCAGTCCTACTTTTTATTCTTTATTTTGAAACAGGGTCCCACTAAGTTGCGGAGGGCCTCAATAAGCAGCTAAGGCTGGTAGCGAGCCTGGATCTTCCGGTCTCAGCATCCCAAGTACTGGGATTACAAGCGTGCGCCACCACTCCCGGCGCCTCTGTAGCTCTTATTGTAGCCCCAGCTGAGTCGTCCAGAGCAGCTAGAGGAAGTAGTGAAGGTACCTCTTTTTTTCTTTTTTTTGTAAAGGTTCTGGGATTGAACCCAGGGGTACTCTATCTACCACTGAGCTACTCTTCCAGCCCTTTTTAACTTTTATTTTTAACAAGGTCTCACTAGGTTGCTCAGGGCCTCACTAAGCCTCAAAGATGAGATCCTCCTGTCTCAGCCTCCCAGGTACAGGGATTATAGGCCTATGCCACTGCACCCGGCTAGTCTTTCCTCCCTTAAGTTGCTTTCTCTGAGAGATCTTGTCACAGCAGTGGAAAACTAACACGAATGATAACAATATACTGTAATAAAAGTTACGGGAAAAGCCGGGTGTTGTGGCGCATGTTTGTAATCCCAGCATTCGGGAGGCTGAGATTGGAGGATCCGGGTTCACGACCAGCCTCAGCTACCTAGTGAAGCCCTCCACAACTTAGTGAGACCCTGTTTCAAAATAAAGAATAAAAAACAGGGCTGGAGGTGTAGCTTGGAGGTAGAATGCCCCTGAGTTCAATCCCCAGTACCGCAAAAAAAAAAAAAGAAACGCACACAACTTAAAATGTACGACTCTGCCAGGCGTAGTGGACCACACCTGTGATCCTAGTACTTGGGAGACTGAGACAGGAGGATCGCAGGTTTGCAGCCAGCCTCAGCTTCTTAGTGAGGCCCTCTGCAACTTAGCGAGACCTTGTTTCAAAATAAAGAATAAAATAGGGGTCTGGGAGTGCCGCTCAGAGGTAGGATGCCCTGGGTTCAATCCCCAGTACCACAATAAATAAATAAATTTGTCTTTGAAGCCCATAATCCCAGTACTTGGAAGGCTGAGATAGGTCTGAGGCCAGCCAAAGCCGCTTAGCAAGACCGTCAGCAACTTAGTGAGACCCTATTTCTAAACAGTGAAAAGGGCTGGGGCCTGTGTTCTGGGTCACATGGATCCCGGACAGGCCTGAGTCAGTCTAGGGGTTCACATTCCTTGGCGAGCCCCCATTCCTGCCCCGCTAACGCTGACCAAGGCGCGCCCATTGGCTCTAGAGCATTCTGCACGAGCACGGCGTGGAGGAGGAAGTGAGGTAGGATCCTGTGGGCCCGGGGGGTCATGGAGCACCGGGAACTTGTTCTCCGGGGGCCTTGGTTTCTCCACTCGTGAGATGGGGTGGGAGCCCCAGCCGGCGCCCCACTCGGGGCGGCTGAGGGATGTGACGGAGCGGCCGAGGTGAGCGGAGGGGGACGGCTGACCCAGGCAAGGTGGCCGGGGGGGCGTGCTACCTTAGCTGCACTTCCTGGAACCCGGAGGGTCACCCTGCTTGTTTACAGGTTCTCACAGGCATCCCGATGTGGGGTCAGGGCAGGGACGAGTCCCCTGCTGCTCCCGGACGGGGCTGGCTGTGAAGAGCCAGGGTCATTGGGGACGCAGCTCCAGTGACAGGCGGGACAGTCAGCTGCCTGGGCCAAGCAGACACCCAGCTGCCCAGAATCCTGGGCTCCTCGGGCCCCTCCTCAGCGGTGGCCGTCCCGCACCCTGAGCCCTTGTCACCGGAGACTCGCCCAGCGGAGGCCGCTGACTGTAACACCCTCCCTCCCCCTCCCTCTCTCAAGGATTCCATTACTGGAGATCAAATGTCATGGTCAACCAAGGGCTTGCCAGAGGAAGCCAAGAGGAATAAGGGGCTCAGCAAAATCAGCCTTCCCAGGGACAGTCCCCAGGGCTAGCGAGGCTCTGGGGCTCTGGTGTCAGGCGCTCGGTGGGTTGCGTGACTGTCGGCACCCGGCCTGTTCCTTAAAGCAGCAGAATCCCGGGAGGCTCGGGAGGGAGGGCTGATGGGAGGCCGGGACTTCTACCGTGTCCAGCCCAGCAGGCCCCGGTGCACCAGTGTTGGGGAGCACAGCGTACCCAGACGGGGGCACCAGGAATCGGAGAGGATCTCAAGGAGAGTTGAGCTCAGGGAGCCCTCTCCCCTCCAGGAGTTCTTCTGTCCAGTCAAGAAAGGGCGTGGTGACGCATGTCTGTCATCCCAGCACTTGGGAGGCTGAGACAGGAGGATCACAGGCTTGCCAGCCTCAGCAACTTAGGGAGGCCTTCTGAAACTTAGTGAGACTCTGTTTTCAAATAAAAACTAAAATAGAGCCGGGCATGGTGGCGCACACTTGTAATCCCAGCATTTGGGAGGCTGAGACCAGAGGATCCGAGTTCGCAGCCAGCCTCAGCTGCTTAGTGAGGCACTCTGAAACTTAGTGAGACCTGGTTTCAAAATAAAGAATAAAAAAATAGGGCTGGGGGTGTAGCTCGAAGGTAGAATGCCTCTGAGTCCAATCCCCGGTACCGCAAAAAAAAAAAAAAAAAAAAACTAAAATAGGGTGGGGGTGCAGCTCACAGGCAGAATGTCCCTGGGTTCAATCCCCAGCACCAAAAACCAAACAAGAAGCAATAAGAAACCGAGGGGCGTGGGCTCGGCTCTGGCCTGCGTGTCTCCTCGGCGCGGGGTCCTCACTGAGGAGCCTCCTGTGGGGACAGGTCCTCTGATGTCCGTTGTCACCGTCCTTTGCTGAGGCACCGCGCCCGCCTGCTTTTTCAGGGGTACTCCTTACAGTGTCTCCCACCTCCATTACACCTTCGAGACGTGGATGGACCCACCACTGCCCTGCACGGTCCGGGCCACGCCGGCCCAGGCCGAGGTCCCCGAGGAGAGAGGTCAGGCTTGTCGCATCGGCTTAGCCAGGCTTCCGAGGGTCGGCAGTGCCTGCGGCGGCGACAGCCTCAGCTGTGTGTGTTTGTGGTGCCGGGGCTGGTACCCAGGGCCTCGCAGGTGCCGGGCGGGCGCTTTACCGCTGAGCCGCAGCCTCCGCCCGGCACGGGCTTCGGCTTTACCCCAGTCCAGAGTCTTCCCGATCGTCCGTGCCGCACAGTGCGGTGCTCGTGCTCAGGGCTCAGCCTGGCCTCGTGAGCACCCCTCTAACCAGGTGGTCCCACCTTCAGACAGTCGGTCCCCATCTGACGGCCTCCGGAGCAGACTGGCCCGGGCCACAGGCGCCTGTCTCTGCTTAGAAAACGAGGTCACGTGTCATGTGATGGTGCCGGAGTCAGTCAGGCATAAAGTACTTGTTGGACTGGGATACAGCTCAGTGGTGGAGAAAGAAAGAGCTTATCACAAGTAAAAGACAGGTTGAAAGATGGGGAAGGGTTCCTTGGACCCCTGTCTCCTCCTCAGTGCAGGCTGTATGCTCTCTGGTCTTATCCTCCACTCTTGGCTCCATTTTCTTTTTTTGGTACTAGGGATTGAACCCAGACAGAGGCATCCTACCTCCAAGCTATATCCTCTAGCTCTATTTGGTTTTGATTTTTTTCTTTTTCTTTTTTTTTTTGGCAGCACTGCGGATTGAACCCAGGGGCATTCTACCTCCGAGCTACACCCTCAGTCCTATTTTTTATTCTTTTTATTTTGAAACAGGGTCTCACTAAGTTGCAGAGGGCCTCACTAAGTAGCAGAGGCTGGCCTCGAACCCAGATCCTCCAGTCTCAGCCTCCCAAGTACTGGGATTACAAGCGTGCGCCACCACACCCGGCTTGGTTTTGATTTTGAAACAGGATCTTACCAAGTTGCTGAGGTTGGCCTCGAACCTGTGCCTCCCAAGTCCTGGGAGTACAGGTACGCACAACCACGCTCAGCCTGCCTCCTCCTACCTGGTACATCGTCAGGCTCTGAGCTCCACCAGCCAGCCAATCAGCGAGACCTTTCCTGCCTCCACACGCGCCTTGCTGGTCCCTCTGCCCGGAATGTCCCCTCGCCCCTCTTCCACATAAGCAGTTTGGATCCTTCAAGATTCGGCTCTGGTGCCTTCTCTAGAAACCTCCGCCAGCGTTCAAGAACCTTCTCCTTTTGCCCCCCACGATGCCCTGGCAGATCCCTGCCCATTTCTCCTTATGCTCTGCAGCCTGTGGCCAGCGGGCAGGTGTTCAGGAAACGCCCGCCGAGCTACTGATGGAGGGGAGGCAGACAGAAGGGGAGGCAGACAGAAAGGAGGCCAAGCACCGAGCTGAACCCAACACGGGGCACACACTTGGGTAAGTGCCTGGGATAAGTGATGGTTGCCTTATGTAAGGTTTTGTGGGTGACAGAGAAGGTGCTGAGGGGCCCCCCTGCTCTGCCCGGCCCAGGAATGGAGAACGAAGGGGCTGCCCAGGCCCCGGCCCATCGAAAGGGTCCAGGCACAGCTTCTCCATGGAGAAAGGCAGACTGAGGCCCCGGTAGGTCCCAGAGGGGCTCCTCAGCCTCCCGACTTCTGAGGATGCAGGGGCCCGATGATCCTCAGCATGGCCCCAAATAGAAGCTGGGTGTGGTGGCGCATGCTTGTAATCTCAGTACATAGGGGGCTGAGATAGGAGGATCACAGGTTCGAGGACAGCCTCAGCAAGTAGTGAGA
>PVLC010038583.1:0-14674 GCA_004027655.1 Graphiurus murinus | reverse complement strand
TATGTAGGGCTGTACCATGACAGAGCTTCCAACCATTGCGGGTCTAAAGGAGCTATTCCCTTTGTGTACAAAGACTCCTTCTCAAATATATTTTTAGCAAGCTCAGCATAATAATGACTAATTAGTCTCTGAAGTCCCTATAGAAATAAAATGTTTAAATTCTGTGCATTGTCTTATTTTTATGGCAATCTTGAAATTATTCGCAACTTGTACTACATGGGCAACTACCGATCAGGACAGACTCCACTTAAATAATCCACAAAGCCATACTAGTACAAATCCACTGGAAATCATTAACTACTACTCTCTCATAAATAAAGCCAAAGAGTCTCATCATTTTTCTAAATGATCATGGGATTTAACTGTTGAATAATCTCTGCTGGATAGAAGAAAAATGCCCTTTGGGAACATGGGATGCATAGACGAGGGGTAGAAAGGTAATTTACTAGGAAGGTTAAAAGTGAATTCTCAGTTCTTTTTTGCTTTTTAAAGAACATGAGTCAAGCCCTAACCAGTGAGTGCTTTTTAAGGGCCACAGTGATGAGTGGGTTTTACCATCATTCCAAAAGCAGCAAATAAGAACAGAAAAGAAATGGACAGATTCTGCATTGGAACCTAAAGTCCAAGTAACATGGATTTGCTTAGTCTCCTGGGAGTCAAGGTAGCTCTCATATCAGTCCATTTATTTGATATTCTTTCTCTCTCCATTTCTACTTTTTTCCTCCCATTTTGCCTTTCTTTCATTCTTTCAATGAGATCTTCTTTGATGATAAAAATGATAGATCAGAATTACATTTATGAAAGTAGCAAAGAGATGATTAGGATATCGATAAAAGGAAGAAATCAAACAGGAAATGAAGTGAGGAGTAAAACTGGTTACTTCCTGAATCCCAGATCTAAATGGGGAAACAAATGGGGATAATGGCAGGAACTTGGGGAGCCTCAAACTTCTAACTAAGTATACTAGGGATTGGTGATGTGGACTAGAGATGAAGCACTGAGCCAATGCTGGCCCTTGAACCAAGGGAGAAGGAAAGCAGGGATGTGATTAAGAAGACAGCCTAAAAACGAGCAGAAAAATCTGATAAGTGTGATTCAAGTGAATTTAAATTTAGATTTGTATTTGGAATTTGAAGGATTCAAAATTTACATCTTGAATCCAAGGAGCTTCCAAAGTGAAAAGCATAGGACCATAACTATTTTCTATGAATCACTCTCATTTTAAGGCCACTGAGCCTTGGAGAGTTTAAAGAACATTTTCAAAGTTCATATCTGGTTGTTCATAGATGTTGGTCTTGAACTCATATTAGACTACCAGTAGGGTACTTTTTGCTTTCCACATGAAAATATCCCTAATTTCATATTTCCCCACTTTCCCCTTTCCAACTCTAACCACCAGTTCTAATTCCTTACTAATGTAAAGCCTTCAATCAATTTCTTTTTTTTATGAAGTATATGTTAGACCCCATAACTCTTAGAAGGAAGGAGCCCCTGAATGTTCTCCAAGTGCCTTAGTCATAATCACTCCTGTTGAATCTGTTTTATATTGGTTCAAAGTGATATTATAATGTATAAAGTCACTTAGACAAAAATAAAATTTTTCTCAATGAGAAAGGTGAGGATGGTGCTGATGCACTTGGAAGTAGATGCTTTCTGCTTTATAAATAGCCTGTTGGTGAGTCTGATTCCCAAGCACCCAAGAATCATTGGTTCATGAAAAATGGCTTTTCTGGACCCCTAAATTAGGATGGGAGATCAGAGCCTTATCATGTAAACTATGCCAAAGAAGAACACTTTTAGTCTAAGATGGATGTAGGTGGAAAGATGGCCTTTCATAGAAGAGATGGATCAGGTCTCAGGGCCAAAGACCTGGACAAACAGAAACCAATCAGGAAGCCATCGCATTCCCTTGAGCCCTCCAGTGATCTTAGAAATCTCATTTCCATTTCCACTTTATTTTCAACTTACCAGATACCAGTTTTTTTTTTCCCAAAGGGCCACCATTTAGTCATTTTGCATGCCTGATTTTGTTTTCTGGCCCAGAACAATCAATTATTATGAAGGCAAACCTGCATGAGCTTATTGCTCTATATTAGAAGAAAATGGATTTCTACCAACTTGGTTTTTGGAGTATGGCTGATGAACTTAGGAGCCCTTTGCTGTAGGAAACTATTTTAGCCATTATTAAAGAAAAAAAAAACCAAATTTAGATTCAAATCTCTAGCTGTAAGTTGATTTGACATGTGGATGGTGTTCACACTTGAGTATCCAGACTGCCCTGTTATGGAGGGACAGGGGGAAGGGGATTACATGGGGCATTGTGACATGTATTCCTCTAATAGAAGATTCTTAGGTGGTAATCATTGCCTGCCAGAGGAGACCAAAGAGCATAGACAAATTCAGAGGTGGTTATCAGAATAAGAGTAAAACAGAGCCCACTACGGTTCATGAAGGAAAGAAGAGCGTGCATTGATGTGGATGTACTAAGGTGTCCCCAATGCAAAGTCAATGTGTAAAAGAAGGCCTAGCTTTCAGGAAAGTTGTCAATATCCTAGCAGGGGGTTCTCCCCAGAAACATGTTTGACTTCTGTAAGAAAACGAGAAATGTTAATAAGCCTGAATATAGACTGTTGACATCATTTTTTGTCTGCTGATTAGACTAGTGATTGATTATAAGTCATTTTTTTAACAATCCAATTGGACATACATTATATTCACAATACTTTTAGAGAACTAATTCTACAAAATGTGACCACAGAGTAACCACAGTCTGACAAGTCACTGCAGGACAATGCCTACGAGGTGGAAGCACAACTACATTGGCTCTGCAGGGAATGGACAGAAGTGGAAGCTCGTTTTGCCTACATTGGTAATTGGAGTACTTAGTGGACATACATTTTCATGATGATCTCATTGCTTAGCTCTGGTCTGATTTGCACTACCATAACTAGGTACCACAGGGCCATGGTCTAAAGAGTTAATGAAATAGATACCATGGGACTTTGGAGGATACTTTAGTTAAATGTCCAAGGTTTATATTTTTAAGAAAATAACAATCACAATCACATCCATGCTTCTCCAGAGACCTTGATGATCATGTGTCAAAAGCTGATAATTTTAAGTTAAAAGACTTGCTAAGTCATTGGAAACAGTTGTTGGGACAACTGCACATTGAGCATGCATGTGACAGCAGAGCTCTGAGACATCATAATTGCATCTGATGGCTAGAAAAATCTTTTGACCACAGTTTGAAATGGCTGATACACTTTTTTTTCATTGCTGGTAATTTTCAAAGGACTTTTTCTGACAGTATATAAAGTGCATCCTTTTTGTTATTATTATTGTTTTAAATTGTTTTTAGCAAGTTCGCATGTTTTATCCCAGCAACTAAATAAATGAAAGCCAGCAAATTAAATTCTGGGAAAAAGTCAACTCCTCAATTATGGGTTTCTTTTTTCTGGTTTTTAAACAAAAACTCAGTGAGAAGAATGAGTGCATCTCAGATCCTATTGTTGAGTGAAACTATTCATTGGTATTTACAAACTTTCAGGCTAAAAGCTCTGAGACTTGGGGTGGGGGGAGGAAGTTCATCAGATTCTCCCAAAGTTGGAATTACTTGCTTGCATGGTTTGGAAATATGAGATGAGAAGCATAACCGTATGTAGGAGTCCCCACCATGAGAACAATAAACAGAGCCATGTTGTGAGTATATCTGGTCCTCAACTTCCACATGCCAGGTTTGCCCACAACCCGCCTGGAATCGTTAGTTGGCTGAATAAACCCAACCTGGCAATCATAAAAAAGCTGCAAGGTCTTACCTTTAAATATATGAACAGAAGGATGAGAAATACAGAATGAGAACTTAAACTACAAAAATTTGACTTTCAACTGTGAAAATAAATGTTTCCACTTATTAAGAGCTGGTGTCAATGCAGATCAAAATATACACCCACCCAAGAGAGAAGCAGGTATTAACCTGTCCTCTTTTGTCTTCTTTCTTTTAATTTACTAAAATACATGTATACATTGTTGACCATCTTAAAATTATTTTAATAATCCATTTCCCTTCATTGTAATTAACTGTGGTGGTGACCATCATTCTCCTCAAAGAAAAAAAGAGAAAGAAGAGAAATATGCATTAAGGAGTCTGGCCACTTCCTTATTTGGATTTTGCATTGTTTAGATAGAGGGAAGATATTTGACAATGGAAAAAAAGAAAAAAATATATTTTCTTTCTAATAAATAAAAATAATTTAAAATGCTAGAGACTATACATAACTATTTTAGTATGTTCATTTATAAATGAGATCATTTTCTTTTCCAAAATACATGGAAGCAATATTCAAGGCAGACAAAGAAAAAGATCTGTCTACTTTATTTTCTTGCAATCTTTGCTTATCCTAATGTCTCCACCAGTGATTCAGCATGTAAGAGGAAGAAAAGTCACATCACCATTTATGAAGTTTGTCAGGATTTAAAAAAATAGTTCTGGTCTCCTGGGAGTCAACATTCATCTTCAACTTCTCTGATTGGAGGAATCAAGCTGCTTGTGGATTTATATTGGTTGATCTGGTTAGCCATGTGGGTACTCATGGGCTTGATTTGAATGTTTCTGGGATAGGCATTATCCGGTTCATCTGTAAACCATTTCTTTTCTGCTAAAGGGCAAAATGGATAGAGAACAAGAAGGAGAAATGAGAAGCTTAATTAGTCCTAGGGTAAAGCCAAGGAAACTTCATTGAAAAATGCAAAAAGTAATCAATAGAAGCTGACAGTGAGTAATTGCTAAGAGATAGTGCAGTGTAGGGAGGACCCCAGAATCTGAAACGTACCTCTGCTTCCTGTAGCAAGTGATGAACAAAATGTGCCATTGGGACTTGGAGGCACCATGAGTGGACCTCAGAGAATAAGGGTTGGAAGATGAACTCTGGTAATGTTCTCTGGAGTTAACTTTAATGGCCTTAAAAGCTTTGGTAGGGAGAGAATGCTGCATGTATCAGATACTGGGTACAGACATTGTGCCTGAGGAAAGATTTGGGCACCCATTGGTTGGACTAGAGGGATATCATCACCACTGCAGAACAAGTGATCTAGAATCTTTTGCAGGACTCCCCTCTTCCCAGGCTTTATTCAGCTTTGCTTATAATAAGTCGACTTACAGACATATGTCAACTACGTCATTTGTGTTTCTTTTGCAGCCATCTTGGGAAGTGGGAGGGTGGGGGTTCTTAAAGGAAACCTATAGCATTTACTGGACAACTTAAGTGAAAATCAGAATAGGACCAGTGTTTTAAACAGTATTTTAAGATGGCTTTTTTTTTTTCATGAACGAGAACTCTGTTGGTATAAAGTTATGAAGAGAACCTACTCTAATAGTCCAAGCTGTCAGCAAGGGAGCTTGATGAAGTCCTGGCATTTCATTTCCACCCTAAATACAGAAATGGCTGAAGGAGACTGCTGAGTCAGGGCATTCGGGGGCTGGGTCAGAGTGAGAATGGTCTAGCAACCTCTTAGCAGTGCACTGCTATTCTGTAAGACTCAGTCCTCATCCCCACCTCTTTCTAGGACTGAAATTTTCTGGGAAATTGTCCATGTGTATAGATAGAAAGGGAGGGATAGGGAGGGGGCCTTCTAGCTCAGGGGTCAGATGTTTCATTTTAGTGGCTTAGGGAAAGAAAAGAAAAAGAGAGAAAAAAAAAGATTTAAGCACACTCACTGCAGCCTCTCCCAGTTCCTTTTCTGCCTACTGGAACAATTCATAACCACCTTGTCAGTGGTCCTGGTCTAACATGGTAATAAGAATTGTTTACCTGGCTTGGTGTGTGTGCGTGCATTCATGTGGGCATTTGTGTGTGTCTGATGGTTTATAAATTGAGCAGCTACGATCAGCTCATGACTACTCTACTCGTTTCTTCTTGGTCCATGCTATTGCTATTTCTGGTGCTGCCACTGGGGATGGAGTGTGAGGCCTGGGCAAAAGGCTCATTAGCCTTTGTTCAGCAGCTCAGTTTACCCCTCAGGATACTTGCTGCCTCTTGTCTTGTTCTCCCCGCACCCCCTCCTGCTCTGGCTCTCTCACCTATTATAATTAAGTTCACTTTGATTTGAACAGATTGGATGATAGGAATTCATAATGCTACATCCTCACAGTGAAGCTAACTGATTAAGTGCTTTAAATTATTCCCCCTGACAGAATGATAAAGTTACAATCTGTTCTGAGATGATCTACAGCTTGCCAGACTCCTACAGCTTCTTTCTACATTCATTTATCTTTTTGTCAAGCAGAGTTTTTTTTTTTTCCTCCTAAGCTTCAATTCCATAGATCTTTTAAAGTCATCAGCACATCTGAATTATTAATGAGGCTTTAGAGGCAAGACTCCTGATGGGCTGGTTAAAAAAGGTTGTATAGAAATCCGGGACTGTGTACACATCAAAATAATTTCAGCTCCATTTAAAAAACCATTTAGTTCAAGTGTGACATAGATGAACCATTATGCATTTGTGGAAACCAATTTTTTGTGATCTACGATTAAACTAACCTTTCAGGGAAGAGTAAAGTGTGATGGTTATCATGTTTTAAAAGCATTGCCAGACCTCCGAAACAATTTCAAACTACGACTTTTTCAAATGGCTTATGTGCAAAGATGATGTTTGGAGTCTGGTGTTTGTGCTCTGCTTGCCTGAGCTGTCCTTGGCTTCAGCCACACTGTTTTGCAGAATGATTTTGCAAAGGGATTTAGTGTTAGGTTGGGCATGCCAGGCTGGAAGAATAAGTTCTGCTGATGGAAATGAGGAGGTCTTTTGGGTGAAAGACCCAAGACAGCTGCAATTTGCTGAAATTTTTACAACTGCTGCAGAGAATAATTGTTCAAGGTTTAGTCTTTACAGTTCAATTCAAAGATGGCATTTTGACCCTTCACCACAGAAAGAATATCAATTTCCTTCTGCTGTTTGTAAGGAAAAGAGCATTATTCCTCCATTTAAGCTTCTCTCTTTCCCTTTAAATTTCTTGCCTAAAGAAAATAAATCCTAAGCAGAGTAGCCACTATATTTTGGCCATGCAGCTTCAGCTAAGGAAGGGATTATGTGAGAGCTCCTTCCAGGTGGGAGGTGAAGTTTTCATCATGGCTGAGCAGCAGCTGTTTAATTCAGGTGGCTCCTAAGACATAAATGTGTGTGTCATTGGAGACTTAGGTAGGATGCAGAGGGAATTGAAATATAGGAACGCTGCGAACATCTTACTAAAATATCTGATGGCAAAAGCCTTTTATGAAGGGATGACTCCAGGGAGCCTTAGAAGAGCACCCTTGGAAATGGCCACCAGCATTGGGCTTCAGTGGAGAGTGACTTGGCTTATTGAATCGTGACTTCCAAAGAAGAAACTGCCAATGGTTGGCAACAAAATTGTCCACAAGGAAGGGAACTCAGAGAAGAAATTCAAGTGCTGACGTGATCGATGATAAATCCAAATCCCTGAGCTTATCTCTACTCTACCTTGCCTCACGTACCAGTACCAGAAAGAGGTCTAAATGCTTTCCTTTCATCCCTAAGATGAGAGGGGCGATTGATCTGGCTATGAGAGCTAGGGGAAAATATCCCCCTCTGTCCATAAACTTCCTGAGGATGAGATGCATTATGTCATCACTCTGAGCACAATTTGTGACCTGTTGGGAGGGAGTTCTGTCACAGACATGAGAGTTGGGAAGGAAGTGGCATTTCCCAGCGGTGGGAAGTAGGCAAGTATGACAAAATAGAATAACTATTTGGGGAAAATAACTATTGGTCAAACATTGGACACCATCATTGGGATATGTCACCTCTGTAGGCCATCCATGTCACAAACTGAACACCATGGACACTAAGGAGGAGCAGGCCAAGGAAATGACATTAGGTAGCAGATAAAAGTGGAGCAAATTTGGCTCTCTCACAAGCTTCACAGCTCTGATCAAGTTATTGTGTAGTTTATCTTGGCATCATTTCTCTTCTGTAGAACATGACTAAGGATATACCTTCCTAATATTATCATTTAGATCAATGGAGCTACCATGGGTCCAGCCACATGGTAAGCAAATATGAGTTAAGAGTGTTAACATCATTAATAATGTTAGTGGCATTGTATTGCAGTATCATAGACTTTAGTCTAACATTGTATCTTCGACTTTAGTGCCTCAGATCTCACACCCATCAAGAGGAGATTCTGACAGCATCCACATGTGGGAGGATCGGGAGGATGGACAGTATTAATACACATGAAGTGCTAAGAAGAGTCTCTGGCCATGGCAATCAGTAAGGCATTAGCTTTTGGTATAAGGTTGGCATTGATATGAGTACGATCGGTACTGAGGATGGTATCACGATGGGTGGTTATCTTTTGGATGTGATTGCAGGGGCAGTCCTTCAGTAGAGGAGCTGGGGTAGAGAAATGGGGTGTACAAATTGGAGTGTTGGCCTGAAGAATGTGGAGTGCAGCCATGGACATGACACAGAAGGATTTGGTGGGTAGTTTCCACTTGGAAGGTAATGGGGAGGAAGAAGTAACCTGGTAACCCGGTTGGAGAGTTCAAAGCTGGGACCCTCTTGGCATGCCTCCTTGGCACCTTACCCCACCTGAGAGCGAGCCATCTGTATCTCCCATTGCTAATATTATTACTGAGATCATAGTGTTCAAAGGTCAGGACCTGCTACAGCCATATGGTTGCAGGTGCACCAGGATCATAGGAGAGAGGGCAATGGCAAGGAAGGGCTGAGCTACTGGGATTACCAAGAGCAGAGAAAGAAACAGGCTGCTCTGGGAGCACTGAGCTTTTCTGTTGGCCCTGTGTTGTCAGTGCTTGGGGTTTAGCCTTTCCACATAACTGTTCCTCATAGAAAACTGCAGAAAGGGGAAATGATACAGCAGAAGCATTGGGAATAACTATTCCTGTTCCTGCTGCACTACAATCTGAACTTTAGAGAGCAAAGGCATTAAAGGAAAAGATTCCATCTAGATAGAGATAACAGTTGAGAATAATAAGGGCTAGCAAGGAGACCCAACCTTCAAGGGCAGTGCCATGTGGTTTCACAGTCTCATTTCAAGTGGATAGGTAGCACTCTTCCTCTGCCCACCAAACCCTGATGCCCCTCAACCAGACGTAAGCATGCTACATCCTCACCTCTCCCTGGGCAGAATATGTTTATTTCATAGAGATGAAAATCATTTACACCAGAACCAGAGCAGTTTCTGTTGACCTCACTTTTCTTCAATTGTCCACCATGACTCTATCTCTTTCAACTGAAAATCTAATTTGGCCAGTCACTGAGCAGACTGTTCCCTCTCGACTCTCTTCTACTGCCCAGGGTCCAGCTGAAACCCCAAGGGCAGACCCTTCCCTCTGCCCTCTTTGGTGGCAGGGGACAATCCATCTCACATCTAGCAGTTGTAATGAATGTGCAATCTCCCTGTGGGAGACAGTCAACCAGTTTAGTGACAGGTGCCCACAGCTACTTCTTCATCATATTATGACAAAGCAGAGATGGGCTGAAAGAAGCTGATGGAGAATTGATTTTTACCCTGTCTTGACTTCCACAGTCCCTGAAGTTTCTGTACTCTCCTGCTTCTCCTTCAAGGAGCCTGTTGCTATAGGAACCTGGCAGGTTGATTTAATTGTCTCTATTGGGATGCAGACTCCTTCAGGCTGTTCCCCTGCTGAAGAAGAGCCAGTCAAAAGGCTTTTCTGGTCATCTGGGATCTTGACAATGCTGCTAACCGGCACAGTCAGTCTTTCTACTCACTGAACTCACAGGGCTATTCCCCTTTCTGGAAAGTCGTACTCAGCTCAAGAAACTAATGTGGGCAGAACAACACTGTGAAGCACCTCCAGTCATTCATTGCCATTTTTTTTTCAAGATAAGCCAAGGGGACCAGGAAAGTCATAGAATAATTAAGGGTATAAAAATGTTTAAGGTCAAATTATTTTCAAATACGTATTGAGCACCTATTACAAAGTTCTGGATCTTAACGTTTAATATTCAGAATGGATTTTGAAACTTCTTCCAATTGTGGTAGGAATTGATATGTAAAAGGATTTGTTTGAACTGGCTTTGGGAAGGACCCAGTGGTAAGGAATGTTCATGGTCCCATGGTCATCAGAGTGTTGAGGCTGAGAAGGCTTCCCTATGCCTCCTGGTCTACGAGCTGACTTAACATTTACTCCTTCCAAAGCCTAAGCAAATTAGACCAAGCGGCAGCATACTGCTTCTCTTCTAGAATTGGCCAGATCACTGAGTTTCTAGCTTGTTCTTGTTTTATATGCATATGCTTTCTCTGCAACTCTGCAAAGAATTCTTTTACTTTCTTCCCTTATCTGAGTTTTTGTTTGTTTGTTTGTTTTTTGTTTTTCGGTGAAGAGGAAGTAGGGAAGATATGTATGCCTCCTTCCTAAGTGAGTGGATGTTCTCCTGAAAGAGGAAGGGGAAATTTGAGGTCAAATGGAAAAACCATGGAGGAATCTTCACTCTATTAAAAAAAAGGATAATATAACAATTTCAGCTAAAAATAAAAATAATCATGATACGTTTTCCATCATCAAATATATTATTACCCATCTTTGGTCAATTCTCAATTATTTAACAGTGGGGATTGTGAGCCCGGAATCCAGGGAAAACCTCCCGATTTCATATCATGTTATAGTCTGTTCCCATTCCAGTCCCATCACAATATCATCTCATCAGAGCTGCTAATGGATTGCATATAAAACACATTTTGGGTTTGCTTCTTTCTGCCCAATCTCTGGTTGGGATTTAACAAACATCTGAAAGGCAGGTGGCAGGAAAGACTTGGGTAATAGTGAGACTGAGTCATCAGCCCCCAGATAACTGGGTGTAGGCTCTCAAGTTGTTCCATGCAGCTGAACAGTTTTAACTGTCAACATACTGATCAAATGTGAAGGGGAACAATGCCTTTTCCATTAATAACCCTCCTGGTTTAAATAAAAGGAGGAAAAAATAGCCACAGAGAAACAGGTTTGCCAAATGGAATAGTTGCAGATTTTTCCAGAAAAGTTTATCAACTGGAATCATCACTTGGTTTGGTGGGTCTTGCCAAGATAAACACAGAGATGTGAACAGACTGATGGGGGCTGGGGTGGTGATAATGAGGGGAGTGGAGAAAGCTGGGTTTCTCAGTGGGAATAATGCTTTTGGACTTGGAGCAGGTACCAAGGTGGGCAGGGAGGCCACGTGCAGATTTGAAGGCAAGCCAGATGGAGAGAAGTTCCCCACAAATTACCCAACCCCAAACCCAGGAACACCAAAACAAACTCTAAGGAATCTAGCCATAGCAGCAGCATAGCCTCATTGCACTGAGCAATTAAGAAGGTGAAGGAAGAAAGAAGAAGAAGAAAGGGAAGAGGAGGAGAGGGAAAAGGAGGAGGGGGAAAAAGCAAAACAAAAGAAACAAAACCACAAACAGAACAATATAAATAAAAATAAACAAACCAATAACAGAATAAAATTTGTAACTCCTTTTTTTTTAATTTCACAAAAGTTTTCACAAGGACAACGTTATAGAAGAAAACCCCCAGCAGTGGCTAGGTCATGCAGAACCATTAATTGTCATACCTTGGCCCATTCTATTCATCCTTGTTGCACTTTAGAGAGAGAAGTAAGCTATGTGAGTTTTACAATGCTTTTAAACTGTCATTATTTCCTGTTGAGCACTTTAACTGGCACATTCTTATAGTTATAAATGTTCTGAGAGTGTAACTTTATACCTCCTTTGCAAAGAATGCATGAAGAGCTCTTCATGATCCCAAACTAGAGGATATATATATATATATATAATTATACATATATATAGTTTTACATATATATATAGTTATATATAAAGAGATATTATATGTAATATGCAAATTAAAATATATAGGGAGAAAATAATTTGAGGAAGTTCTTCCACTCATGGGGCTTTTGAATATAATCATTCCCCACCCCATTACTGGTTTGAATGCTACACTGCCCCTGTCTTTGGTGCGGGAGGAGGTGGAGGTTATGATTGATCCTCACCATTTTGTCAGTAAAAGTGCTTGTCAATTCACACATCAAGCAAATCTCCAAAACTATCATGCTGGAGGGGTCAGAGGGTCCAAAATCTAAACCCAAAACATTCACCATAAAAGCACCTTTTCAGAGATGGTACAGCTATGACAACTGTTTCCTACTCCTCTCCACCCCTACTACTCAATGGATTTTTTTTAAAGTAAACATCTCAAATAGGTTTCTACCAGCCCAAGGATAGTATAACCATAAACCATACAAGAATTTGGTTATGGTAAAGTTGGCCAACTTTTAAGAACTACTGCATTGCCTAAAGCAGGATGTGCATGCGTAAAACACCTGACAGCTGTGTGTGTTGGAAAAAAGGGATTTCTCACCCTTTCTTCCCATGCTTACTATCTGTTTAAAATTTTAAAAAAGGGAGAAAACAAAAGGGAAAATAACTATACTGAAATGTGTTTGGCTCAATGTTACTCTTCTTATCCCCCACCCTGTAATGACAAGGAGCAGTTCTCTGGTGTGGTCGCTCATCTGCTTGAGTGAATTGGCTATGTTGAAGAAGTGGTGGGATAATTTTTTTTTCCCCACCAGCTTTCTGCTTTGGGACATCCAGCATTGTGCAGCTGTGCCACCAAGTTAAGGTGGCCGCTGGCTGTTTTTTGTTGTTGTTGTTGTTGCATCAACTGTGGCTCAATCTTCCTACTTCCTGATTTATTTAGCATGCCAGCTCCTACCAAAACATATCTGCTGCTGGGTTTATCTTCCCCTCCCTCCACTATCACCCCAGCCCTTGCTCCTTCTTGGCATTGAGGCCTTCACTAATCAAACACAGGGGAGCAAAAGGTCCCCTGAGAAGGCATGGAAAAATACTTGCTCTTTCCTGAGCATTATTTATTCTGTACATAAGGTAAGTAATTCACCTTTTAAAAGATGTAAAAGTACCAGGAAGGCAGTTTTTAATGACTTACATCTGATATTTATGATACATATGGCTTTTCATCCCAAATGTCAAAAGTGAAAGAAAAAATAGCTATTCATATGGCAGCATAAGGAGACAGAATAACAATTTAATATGCAATCAAACCTCTTTTTCACTTAAAGGACTAGGATTTGATACACCCACACGTGGAATACTATTCTTTCCTCTGTATTAAGGTTAAAAATGTTCATATAAACTCCCAAAGGAAGCAAGCTCTGGGACAAAAGGCTTTGGTGAGTAACTAAAAAATTCTCTGAAGCTTTCTTGCAACAAGCAGGTGTTTAATAATCATCTACACAAACCATGAAAGCTTTTCAAATGTTTCGAGATACTTCAGCCCAGAGAGTGGAAACAATCAATACATTTTCATTGCTTTTGGTTGCTTGTTTCAGATAAACATGTGCTAACTGATTGTGTGTCTGTATAAAAGAGAGAGAGAGCGCGAGAAAGGAAAACAAACAAAAAAATCAAAACCCAAGCACCCTGATAATCTTGATATATCAGAATAAACTTTTCTTGTACATGAAATAAACTTGCTTTGCCTAACTGACTTTGATCACAAGTGTTCCTTTCTAATCTGTGAACTCATTCCTGCAGTGAGCTATTTATGTCTGGAACATGCCTTTGGGTTCTTTTTCCCCTAGAATCATAAATAACTTTTGGTCCGTCTGCTTATTTGCTGTTGTGCTCAAGGGTTTTATGGTGGTGAAATAAAAATGACAATCACATGCACACTATCATACATATGCAAATATGTGTAAAAAAGGGGTGGGGTGGGGAGGACTACAGGGGAAAACGGGAAGTTTCTCTGTTGGAAACACCAACTGGGGAAATGAGTGGCAGATACATTTTCACACACGGTGGTAGTGGGTACACATATCAAAGCCGCTCTTCCTGCACGTACTTCTGTTTGTCCCGGGACTCCCTGGACTTGGGCCGGTTCTGCCGGTTTGCTGTGGACGGGATGGAGTGGACTGAGGAGCTCTTCTTGCTGGAGGACTGTGACGAGTGGGAGGAATGGGACAGGCTGGCCCGGGACTGGCCGGCATTGTGGTCAAACTGCATCAAGCAGAAGATCAGGTCCGTCGGCACAAGCTCAAACTCATATGGGGGGTTCGTGATGACATACCTAGGCAGAGAGAGCAAAGATATCACAGCAGGATGTTGACTGGGTGGAGGATTTCACTTCCCTGAGCCAAAAGGTACTGCCCTGTTGCTTAAGTTGGTAGAGGATCAGGAAGACATTCATCTACTTGGACCAATGCCTTGAAATCCTCTCCCAAGT
This sequence comes from Graphiurus murinus, assembly GCA_004027655.1. Classification (NCBI taxonomy): domain Eukaryota; kingdom Metazoa; phylum Chordata; class Mammalia; order Rodentia; family Gliridae; genus Graphiurus; species Graphiurus murinus. Next base: position 380 of record PVLC010038583.1, on the reverse strand, counting down.
TCAAGGAAATTCTCCTTTGTTTAACTCAACAAGGTGGCCATCCAGGAGCCCGGGCAGAAATGCCAAATCAGAGCAAGTAATGGAAGAACCAAACTGCTCTTCCTATGGTCCACATGTCCCTTTCCATATGAGACTAAGTTCTCTAGAAATTCTGAGTAACTCAACTGTTGGAGATGTCATGGACTGCACTGCAACTTTCATTGTAGAATTTTCTGACAATCCCAGATACACATCACAGGATCCTTGTCTCCCATTGCTTAGTATCTTCTTGGATAATCCTCATTCCTTGCCTTTTACAGATCAGGGTGGTGGGAGATTTACTGCAGGGAAAACTATAAATCTCCTTTCTGCCTATTTCTTGGCCCTGCATCATTGTTCTC
>PVLC010038582.1:0-14673 GCA_004027655.1 Graphiurus murinus | reverse complement strand
ATTAATACCCAATCCTTATTTTTCCTCTCTTTCAATTTCAGATTTTCAAGCAGAGAAAGTTAACAAATTAATTTTTCTCAAGCCTTTTATATTTATTTCTACTTATCCTCTTATTTTGACCTCTTCTTTTCCAACAACATAAGTCTATTTTATTTGTTAGGTATATCTCACATTTCACCTTTTATAAATCATTCTCTTCCTATTTCTTGTCTCATTTCTTATGACAGTGAGTTTATATTCAATTGTATTTTTTAAGTTTTTCCTTTCAATTACACAGAAACAATTATAATGAGTTATCCCAAAATTTGCCTTTAGAATGTATAATGTAAGCAAAATAACTTTGCATTAAAATGCTTAAGGTGCACAATTTTAATTTTCTAAGCACTAAATCTTAATACATCTCTAGATTCTCTTTTAGCGACAGTGTAAATCATCTCCCAACTGCATGAATGCAATGCTTTCAAAATTATTCTATAATCAATGTACTCTTAACACATTTGTCTTCCTCAAAGCAGCAAACACATGCACTGTTGTATGCCCCTTATGTGGTAGTCAAAAAGCCCTGCTGAATTTAACCATATGCTTCCTCAAATTATCATGGCACACACCCTTGTAACTGCTGCCCATTCCTCCCTTGTAATTTACTTCCTTATTGCTCTTCACACTCCCTCTATTTATAGAAATTCAAGTCTGATAGCTAGTCAAACTATTTAACTCAGTTCTCTTTTCATTGTATTAGTTCTAGTCAAGTTAAATCTTGATTCTTGCCTACTTTAAATTCCACCTACTCTCTTGCCTTCTAACCTGCCCTGCATCACACAAGGCTCCCGTTATAGTACAAAACATACACAGAAAACATATCTTGCAATTTCCTTATCAGGGTGCTTTGCCTCAATTAATGAGAAATAATTAAAATTATCACCTAAAGTAAGACTATCCACCCTTTCAAATAAAATGTATTCCATATAAACTTTGACTCTGCCGGGCGTGGTGGCGCACGCTTGTAATCCCAGCATTCGGGAGGCTGAGACCGGAGGATCCGGGTTCGCGGCCAGCCTCAGCTACCTAGTGAGGTACTCCGCAACTTAGTGAGACTCGGTTTCAAAATAAAGAATAAAAAAATAGGGCTGGGGGTGTAGCTTGGAGGTAGAATGCCCCTGAGTTCAATCCCCAGTACCGCAAAAAAAAAAAAAAACCACAAAACTTTGACTCTGCAAAATTTACAGGGTCTTCTGATATATACACAATAAAAATTCTTTCCCAAAAAAGTAATAAACAATTAATAATAGAACAGAAGAACTAGAAGCTAGGTTAGCAGCAGCCATGACACACCAAAGTATAGGTCAGTCCAGAAGATCAAATATCAAAGATTTCTATTCTGAGCTGACAGAAGTGTTGGTTTTGATCTTTTGTGAAGTCAGAGGTTAGCAATTTAAAAAAAAAAAATTACTACGGACTTAATATAGAGCTCTAAACATCTAGCAATGAAGAGAAGTTATAAGAAACCTAAGTCAAATTATATCAACAACTACTTTATATTATAGATTTTCAAAGTCATGTTGATGCTCCAAATATAAGAAATGGGGTTGGAAAAGGGGAAGATGGCAAACAACTGAAAATAGAACACTATCATTTATCAGAGTCACTATTTCATAACTTACCTAAGAGGCAGCTGAATTGCATTTATGAGCAAATTTCTCAGCCAGACTGCCTCGTTCAAAACCTGGCTCTACTAGACTGTTTGAATTCTCGGAAGCTCCTTGACCTTCCAGTGCCTCAGTTTTATATCTATGGGAATAACAGAGGTTGAATATTCTCAATCTGAAAACCCAAAACTCCAAGATCTGAAACCTTTTGAGCACTGACATGATGCCACAAGTGGAAAATTCCACATCTGACAGGTCATAGTCAAAACACAGGCACACTAAAAATACTGACTACACTTATTCTCAGGCTAATGTATAAGGTGCATATAAAACATAAATGAATTTCATATGTAAACTTGGGTCCCTATTCCTAAGATACCTTACTATGCTTAGGCAAATATTTCAAAGTCCAAAAAAACTCAAAACCCAATAGTCATGGTTCCAATAATTTGGGAAAAGGTACACTCAACCTGTAGCAACTTCCTCTTAGAGCTAAGAAAATTAAATGAGTTAATACTGAGAAAGCACCAAAAAAAAAAGATGCTCAAAACACAATACCTAATAAATAAAATCAGTAAGACTTTGAATAAGTAATTAAAACTCTCAGTAGCAGATACCTTGGATTGAGCCCCCATAGTAGGTCCCAACAGATCACATCAAACCAAAATGGAATCACTCATGTTAAGTATCACACAATCAAACTGAAACTTTAAGGAAGCAGACATCCCAGAACAGAATGGCTTTTCCTGAAAACAAGAGATTCCAGCCTAGTTGAGTTAGCAATAAGGAAGTCCCCTCTGCTTTAATCCTTACATTAAAAAGTAACTTGAAGTAACCAGATGGTAACCAATCAGGTGGTGGTGATGATGATGATGATGATTACTAATCTGGTTCCTTGCTCTCACTTTACAAAATCTACTGTTCTGATATTGCCCAGTGAGAGTTCTCATTCTGTTCTGTAGAATGGAGGCTGCCTCACTCACAAAGCCAACCAGATCTATAAACTTGTTGTAATTTTGTCTTTTGAGACCTTCAAAGTGAGATTAATATCACATATAAGCATTATATGAATTATAATGAACTATATAAATGCTAAATTACTAAACAGATCAGAAAAACACTATACTAAATAATATTCCACAACGGGACAATTTTGGCTTTTTAGTTTGTTGTATTTTTATTTTTTGTGGAGCTAGAGATTGAACCCAGGGCCCTGTATATGCTAGGGAACCACTCTACCGTTGAGCTACACCTCTTACCCAGAACAATTTTCAACAATGAAAATTAAATAAAGTATTTATATTTATGATTTTATCAGTTAATTATTTTGAATACTGAAGTTACTCTTTTTATTTATTTATTTATTTGTAGTACTGGGGATTGAATTCAAGGGTGCTCTACCTCTGGAGCTACACCCCCAGTCTTATTTTATTGTTTATTTTGAAACAGGATCTCACTAACTTTCGGAGGGCCTCATGTTGCTGAGGCTGGCAATCCTCCTGTCTCAGCCTCCCAAGTACTGGGATTACAAGTGTGTACCACCACACTCAGCTTGAAGTTACCGTTTAAAACATAGCATTTTGGTCTTTTGGAATACTCACCTCATCTATTTTATTTTAAATAACTTCTGATGGAAATTTTTATTAAAAAAAAATATACCACACACAATCCTATCCTAATGTTAAATCTTTGAAAAGGAACTATACCCTTCTACTTTTTGAAGTTGTACACCTACACCTCCTTCACCTCTAGGACACTACCCCTCCCTCTTCCCACTCACTGGTCAGCAAGCAGACAGTAGAGGTTCATGGGTTATTAAAAAAAAAAAAGCAAATCAAGAGAGAAAAAGTCCTCTGACCAACTGATTTCTTAAATTTCTCACTTCCTACCCACTTCTCTATCCTTGCGCTGTGGTTACTGCCTTTCCATTCTACTGAAATTGCCTGCTTCCCCTTCCATGACCTGACAGTGCCCATTTTCTCCAGGACCCCTCTCTATCAGACAACGGTTCAATCATTCAATAAACACTGACTGGACCTCCAAACTGTCAAGAAATACTAATGTTAGCCTCTAATTGAGTTATTTCCAGTAAAAGAGAATGAACTTATCATGTGGCAAATAAATAGCTGATTAATAATCAACAAAACATATTTTCTGAATGAAGCCACTCAGCATAGGCATACTGGAAATGTGTTCAGATGATACATTAAACACTTTGAACACGAAAATCACAAAAGATACCCTGTTTGCCCTTCATGAGTTCATAATTTAGTAGAGAAATCAAAAGTTTAAGCTCACTGACAGGGAAGAGCATGTAGAGATAAAGTAGAGAAGCATCTTTATCTGATGTGGTAGGAAGAAGTGAAGAACTATCAGGAAAAGACTTGAAAAGGTGATTACAGTCAAGATGAGTTGTGGAGAACTCCTGCAAGGAGCTGCATAATATACAAAGAAAATAGCTTTCAAAACATTCTGTGCTTCTGGGCATGGTGGTACACACCTGTAATCCCAGCTGCTTGGGAGGCAGAGGCAAGTGGACAGCAAGTTCCAGCAAGACCCTGCCTCAAAATAAAAAGGGCAGGGATGTGATTCAGTGGGAGAGCACTCATCCAGCATGTGTGAGATCCTGTGTTTGATCACCAGTACCACAAAAACAAAATATTGTGCTCTGAAGAGGGAAGAATAATATAAATAGGGAATATACAAGTAGTTTTGTTCGGGGAAAGTAATCTAAGAGATGAAACCATTAAGCCAGAAAGAAGTTATACTACAAAGTATACTAAAAAAAAACTATACAGGAAATAAAAAGAAAAAAACTGTTTACTGGACAATTTGGAAGTTATCAGGCCCTTATCAATAGCAATTTTAATGAAATAGTAAAACTAGAAACCAGTAGCTACAGAAATAAAGGAGTAGCCAGAAACCTTTTTTGTTATTTTGACTATAAAGGAAAAGAGAAATAGAGGATTAAAAGGAAGTGTTTGAGGACTGTTTCTGAAGATGGAAGAAACTTGAACGTGTTACACAACCAAAGAAGCTGAAGTCATAGAAGAGGTGATGATTATGAATGCAAGACCTCAGAGAAGGCAGGACAGGTTAAGACTAAACACAGGGAAAGACAGGAGCAGTTCCTACTTTGAGATTAAAGAGAGAAAAGGACAGGTGTGAAGGCAGACATCTGCCAATCTCTGAACGTGTCTGGAAGTGAAGTCAAGAAGTTTTACTTAATGGCTCCAATTCCTCCGTGAAGCAGGAGGCATTCTTCAGATGATTGTTCAGAAAAGTCCTTTATCCAAAGCTCACGATTTGTATTTATTTTTCTGCAGTACTGGGGACTGAACCCAGGGGCATTCTACCTCTGAGATACACCCACAGCCCTATTTTTTATTCTTTATTTTGAAACAGGGTCTTACTAAGTTGCGGATGGTCTCACTAAGTAGCTGAGGCTGGCCATAAACCTGTGATCCTCCTGTCTCAGCCTCCCAAGTACTGGGATTACAAGTGTGCGACACCACACCCAGCCACTATTCATATTTCTAATCTATTTCTAATTTCCTCCCCAAAAACCTACATGTTAGAAACACCTGGAGCAATTCTATGCTGGGGTTCTTAGTGATTCTCACAGATTTGGGTACCAGTGACTTCCTCCATGTTACTACCACCTCTCGTCTACACAATTTCTAAACACTCCTCAGGATTCAGATGGGGTGTTGTCTATACCTTTTCAAATAGATTTTATGTATCTTCACAGCACTGTAACCATATTTCTTTCTCTCTCTCTCTCTCTCTCTCTCTCTCTCTCTCTCTCTCTCTCTCTCTCTCTCTCTCTCTCTCTCTCCGCTGTATAGGAGATTCAACCCAGGTTCCCCACACTTGCTAGGCAAACACTATACCACTGAGCTATAACCTCAGCCCTATTTATTTTGAGACAAGGTCTCAAACAAAGTCTCCCAGGCTAACTTGAAACTTGCTATCCACCTACATCAGCCTCCTAAGCAGCTGAGATTATAGACATGCACCACCATACCTTTGTTCTTTATTATTACTCACCATTGTAATTCAGTCCCTAGACCACTGTCTGGGTCTTGATAAATACTCAATAAATGTGTATTAAATGAAGATTCATAATTAATAAAATATTTACCCTGCAGAATGAATAGGGTGGCTTAAAAAAGACCTATCTAACAAAAAGCTGATACTTTTAATTAAAATATTATAAATAACAGAGCATGGTGGCACACGCTTGTAATCCCAGTACTTGGGAGGCTGAGACGGGAGGATCACAGGTTTATGGCCAACCTCCGCCATATGGTGAGGCCCTCCACAACTTAATGAAAACCTGTTTCAAAATTAAAAAAAAAAAAAAAAAAATCAAAAGGACTGAGGTAGCCCAGAGGTAGAATGCCCCTGGGTTCAATCCCCAACACCACACAAACAAAAAAAAATTATAAAAAATAAAATTCTCTCATATTGGTCCTGCTAATTCTGAGCTCCAAGTCCATGCCCACCTTACCAATGTGGTTTTTATCTCCACAGCCCCCCCCCCAAAATAATGCTTGCTACTACAAAAAAGTCCAATACAAACGATCTGTTAAATAAACAGGCAAAAGGATATGAACAAGAGAAATATTCATCATACTTGCATATTCTACAGCTTTAACTATTCAAAATACTTCAAAAGTAGTATGCTAATCCCCCAAAGTACACATTAATGGGACTTCAAAAGTCTAAGAAAAAGATGGTTGCTAAGAACACAGTGCAAATTTTTCCATCAACAATGGGGGTGAATACCAAGAGCAAGCCACTAAAACCTACTGGACACATAAGAGCTTAATCACTTGTACTTTACAAGAAAACTTATTGTTACACAGAGGTACTTCTGATATTCCACACATTCTTCCACAAGAATGTGTGTGTGTGAGTGTGTGTGTGTGTGTGTATACAAATATATATATATATATATATACACACATATAGATAGATACATAGAGAGATGATAGGTAGATAGGTAAGTAGATAGGTAGGTAGGTAGGTAGGTAGATAGGTAGATAGGTAGGTAGGTAGGTAGATAGGTAGGTAGGTAGATAGATGATAGATAGATAGATAGATAGATAGATAGATAGATAGATCTTGCAAAAATCAAAACAAAATTCCAAAATTAATTGCTGAGACTGAGAAAAAGTACCTAATGAACTGCATGGTGTATGACTCAAAGGAAATAACTCAATAAATTATAGCTATCCAGAATCCCTGATTTCAAACTTTTTTAACTCATCAAAACAGCTTTATTTTTCTTACTGAATACTAAATTCCAAGAGGGCCAGAATGAATCCTCTGCATTGTGCCCACCTTGCCTCCCTCTACACCTGCCAACAAAGGTGGCTGATACATACTCAAGTCAACAGAATCTCAAGAGCAATCAAGCAAGCACAGGCACCAAACCAAATGGCCTTCTGTGTCTTGGAGGCTTTTCTAAAATGAACTAACATACTTTTCAGTTTTTTTTGTTTTTTTTTCCTTTAAAATTCTCATCAAGCTGGGCCACACACCTATAATCCCAGTTTCGAGAGGCTGAGACAGGAGGATCACAGGTTGCAATTGAGAGGGGCCCTTAGCAACTTAAGGAGACCTTGTGTAAAATAAAAAGATTGAGCTGGGGGTATAGCTCAAAAGTAGAATGCCCTTAGGTTCAATCTCCAGTATCATCAAAAAAATCATTAAAATGAAAAAGTATTAAAATTTATATAGAAAATATTCTTCTAAAAGTTAACTTAGAAAACACTATTTTAGATTTTTAAAAATTAAAAAAAAAAAAAAACAGAAAGACAGGACAATGAAACTTCTCTGGGCTTTAGTTTTCTTAACTAAAGGAAAAATGGAACACAGAAATACAAAGTTTTTTGTTGTTGTTATTTTTAGCTTAAATTTGCTTTATGAATTTCTATTTCATGAAAAAAATATGAAACAGTAAATCATCTTTAATTATACCAAACTCAACTGTTTTCACTTTTAGACCATTATGTGCCTCAAACACCTATCTTTTTATCAGTTTCAAGCTACAATCATCCTTGTATATAGATCATTTTATACCCCCCACCACCATTTATGATAAAAACTGACAATTAAAAACCCGATGGAACCCTTGACTAACATCAAGAGAATAGTTTATGTTCAGTTATGGAAACAAAACTTTGGAAACAGCACTCTAGAAGGCCACAAGATGGCGATGTTGCTCCATAAAATAACTTTTTAAATTATTAAAAAAAAAAATACCAACTTCCCCAAAATGAAATAGCTTAACTCCACTGCAAGAAAGAGTATCAAAATCGTCTGTACTTTACCAGGAAACATTCATGAGATGGGAAAATGTACCCATCAAATTTAGCAGCAACTATTCCAATTTTTAACCCAAACAGCTATGTTGTTAAAACAAAAACACCAAGACTTTGGCAGCACTTCTGTGCCTATTATCACACTGATTTTCCCTTCTCTTCCTGCACCATCTCCCTTCCCTGTTACAAAAATGAATGTTTTTACTTACTGTGCTCTGACAAACTTAATTTCTCCTATGCTTAATTTAAGGTGATGGTTCCTATTTTTCTGTCTTAAAAGAATTGATACTAAAGTTACATCAACAAAAAAACTATACTTAAATGGTAGTACTGAAAATGAGGTAGTTCCTTTTCCTTCCTACCTATTTCTGTGTCTTAAAGTATGCATTATTATGTTTATAATGAAAAAAACCAACACTTCTAAAGCAAAATGAGCATTTGCTAATTTTGCCCCCTTGCCTTAGTAGTTTATCAGTAGAAAACAAGTTTCCCACTCTTGTGCTGCATAATGTCACTTAAGAAAATATTACTCAACAGTCGGGCATGGTGGTACACACCTGTAATCCCAATACTTGGGAGGCTGAGGCAGGAGGATCACAAGTTCAAGGACAGCCTCAGCAAGTAGTGAAACTCATCAATCTAGCGAGATCCTGTTTCCAAATAAGAAATAAAATTGGGTTGAAACCCTCTGTGTTCAATCCCCAGTGCCACAAAAAAAAAAAAAAAAAAAAAATTAAAAAAGAAAGTATTACTCAAATAACACTAAGCACATCAAATGTTAAGTTCCAAACTTACAGCACCAACTCAAGTTAACATACAAAAAGAGCCATGGAAACAGCCACCCCTGGGCACCCATTATCTTAGATTACTTATAATAACCAATACAACTTTAATGCTATGTAAATAATTGTTACACTGTATTGTTTAGGGAGCAATGAGGAGGAAAAGTCTGTACATGTTTGGCACACACAATATTTCTCAAGTATTTTTTAATCTGAACTTGCTTGAATCTATGAATGGGAAACCACAGGATATGGAAAGCTGACTGTATTTGGTATATCCTATGAAACAGCAGAAAGCAGAGTCATGAACACTTGGAACTGAAGCTGACAGGCAATTGAAGACTCAGGAAAGCTGGGCGTGGTGGCGCACGCTTGTAATCCCAGCATTCAGGAGGCTGAGACCGGAGGATCCGGGTTCGCGGCCAGCCTCAGCTACCTAGTGAGGCACTCCGCAACTTAATGAGATTCGGTTTCAAAGTAAAGAATAAAAAATTGGGCTGGGAGTGTAGCTCGGAGGTAGAATGCCCCTGAGTTCAATCCCCAGTACCGCAAAAAAAAAAAAAAAAAAAAAAAAACAGACTCAGGAATACAAAGCTTCCTAATGTCAAGGCATATCAGGGCCTGCTGACAAGGCTAGTATACTTCTATACTGCACTGGGCCCCTACACTGTCATGACCCAAAATTTATATTCATCCCAAACGTTTCCCTATTATTTCTAAACATATTAAGAATTCCAATTTACCAGCATTTAAGTAGCCATGGAGATTCCCTAACTATTCAATTACAAAGGGACAATTTCTAGTTTTCTGAGCAGAGTATTTTGAGGTAATACAATACAGAGGAATAGTTTTTTAAGTCTGACAGACCTAAGTCCAAGCTTCAACTGTACTATTTCTATGCTTATTTAACCTGAATATCAATTTTCTTATCTGAAAAATGAGGATACCAACACTAAATTAATGTAATTTGTGAGGAGATGAGAAATTATTAACACTAGGCAATTGGAACTCTTTCTAGAGTCAGGAATCCAGAAAGTGCCGCCTAAGTGCTGACTTTCAAACCCCTTACCTCAAATTACCACCACTGGAACCACTCTCTCAATTACTCTGAAGCACAACAACTCCAATATTTTTCTACCACACTTCCAAAACGATATAGAGGACAATAGGTTAAGTAAATAAGGCACTTCAGTCACACAGCCATGCTTCAAAATGATCCACAGCAAATCCCCACACCTACAGTGAGGGGCTGATCAAAATCACATTTAAGTACTTGAGAGGAATATATTACTGCCACATTTTTCTTGTTTTAAACACACAACCACAGGATATTTTAGACCTACTTAAGTAACAAACAGATAATGTTAATTTACTATTAAAATACTCCTCCTAAGCCAGGCATGGTGGCGCAAGTTTGTAATCCCAGTACTTGGGAGAATGAGACAGGAGGATCTAAGGTTGGAGGCCAGCCTCAGCTACTTAGTGAGGCACTCCACAACTTAGTGAGATACTGTTTCAATAATAAAGAATAAAAAATAGGGCTGGTGGGTGTAGCTCAGAGGTAGAATGTTAGAATGCCCCTGGGCTCAATCCCCAGTACTGAGAAAAAAAAAAAAATCTAAAGCATTCTATAGCCAGCCTCAGCAACTAAACATGGCCATCAGCAACTTAGCGAGACTTTGTTTCAAAATAAAAATAAAAAATATATAAAATAGGTCTGAGGGTGTAGCTCACAGGTATAGTGTCACTGGGTTCAATCCCCAGTGCCACCAAAAAAAAAAAAAAAAAATTTCTTCATAACTCCTTTGCTGGCAAAAACTGAACAGATAAGAAAGCAATCTAGACTGATGTGTGAATTTATTGTCCTTACTTATTCTCACACATGGGCCAAACAAAAGCCCAGGTACTGCCCTAGACTTGACTGATATTTTATGTGAAGAATATATTAACTTTCTAAAATTAAAAAATGTGAAATAGATCCATATCAAAGTATTCAAACCCATCATGGTGAATATTTACTAAGTACTATGTGCCAGGTTTAATTCTATGAATTAGGTATTATTATTCTCAATTTACATATGAATATCCATCCAGTATACATATGATAAAAATGAGGCTTAATTCCAGTCAACTTGACCAGTACTGCTCAGCCAGTGAGACTGCCAGAACTCAAATCTAGGTTTGTTTTACTTTATTTAAGGACTACACTTTTATTAGACAAGAAGAAATTTAAATTACAAAGAAAGTTTCAAGCAAGTTATAATTACCAAAATTTTAACCTAGAAGAATGAAATTCCTCATGCATCCTCCTTTCCATTCTGGGCAGTCACATGTAAACACTGATAACCATACCCCACAAGTCACAGGAGGAAAAGAAATGGTCTATTGTTGTTTCCCCCTAAGGAATGGGGCCTCAAAGTCAGTGAAAACAAACACAAAAACAATAGACTCCTCAGACAGAAATGCCAACTAGTGTTTTCCACTCAAACTTACATAGAATTATGGTTTGGGCTTTTTTTTTAAACCACAAAATATACTAATACAATAACCACTGTTTACATGAACCACACTGAGTTTTTCTGCGTAGTGTCCCCAATTTAAAGATCCCTGTTTCAATGACAGATATGACCATATTTGGGGTTCCTGTTGGTAACAAGACTACGGACTATTTAATAGACACAGGCTGACACCACAAGCAACCGCTAGAGATTAATTTACAGATTTTTCATTTTCATTTAAAATTTAAAATTTTTAAAAATGACTTTCTTCCCAAATCAATGCCCTTATGTTAAGCAATGGCTTTTCCCAAAAGACAGATCACACCACAACCAATCAACCTACTTTCTACCCAAGAGCCTAACGTCCAAATTTGACACACTTCAATCAAAATCTCTACTTCTGAGTGGCGTAGCTAAGTGAAAAGCAATCATACTATATGATAAATAATCATAGTATCTAACAATTCTATCGGTGAGCAGTTTTGAAAAAGAAATATGTTCATTCAAAAGAATTTCTTCTTGTGTAGAAGAATGGAAAAAGTTTTTGAAATAGGAAGCCAGGGTCATTTCTCTTTCTTACTCTTCACTGTAGTCACCTTGTATCAGGTTTCTATAGTTGGTTTGCATCAAGTCTTTGGCAATTATCTTAAACCTTTTTAAACAGCTGGAGAGTTCAGACATTAAGCTCTCTTTGTACTTATATTACACGTGTATGTAAGAGAAGATTTTAGCTAGGAAAAGTGGTCTGACAGAGTACACTTGAATCCCAAATTACATAGTGTTACTCTCTCAGCAGTGATGAAATAAATGTGCATATATCATCTGAGATATTTTGGTGAAAATGAGGATTCCTGAGCTCACAAGGATTATAACCATAGACTTTGAAAGATATTCAAGAACCTACATGTTTAACTAATACCCCAGTTGATAGTAAAAGCAAGGATTGCATTTTGACAAATACTGGTCTACCACATTTAATCAAATGCTGGTGTTGACGATTTCTTGTTCCTGGGTTGCACTCCAGCCATGTTGAGTCAGTATCACTTTCAGATTCACCTTTATACTTTAAGCAAATTATTTTTTAAATTAAAAGGTGAGAGTTGATATGCAGCCTGCTCATGCCAAAACTAAGCTATAACTACCCTTGAGAAACGAGGGGCCGAGAATGAAGTGACTACTGGCGTGAATTTTCAACTTATGGTAATGAATTAAGAGCAATGAATATAATTTAAACACTTGTTATGTCACAGCCACCAGTCTTTCTGTCTTTTGATGATTACTTTAATTAATCTTCATAAAAATCCAGTAATGAAAAATCCAGTTTCTTCATCTGCAGAAGAAGAAACTGAAGCAACACTACTATTAAGCTGCACTGACAGAAGTCAGATCGGCCTGACTTTTAAGCCATGGCTCTTAACCCATATGCAAAGAGTGCCTCTATTCTTAAAACCTTAAAAGGGGAGCAAACTAGTTTATCTACTTCTAAGGTAAAGAATATCTTAATTTATACAAAGCAGATTCCTTAATTCTTCTCCTCCCCTAACAATACATTCAGAAAGTAGTACATCTTGGCAAGTTGGGACTAATATATGACCACAGTATCCTACTTCAAGTCAGGACTCAACAGTTTGCTTCCACCCATCCAGTTTAACCATAATTATGGGTATGCTGGACAGCTATCAAAAGAACTTGTTTTCCCTAGTTAAAGCTATACCTGCCTTTCTGTTACTGCTAGAACATTTTTATGTACTCAAGTAATTTAAGGCAGGGAGGAGAGAGCCTTCAAGAGACACCTTAATGTAATTCTATCTGTCCCCTTCTTTGCACACTGGCCTTTCCTAGTTCTACAAATCATGTTTCTCAATACATTTAATCGTCAAGCTCCTCCCCTCAACAGCCAATGTACTATTTTCAGAAATTTGCAAAGAGATATGCAGTAGGCTGCAGGGGCCTATTTTGGAGTGTGATTCTTTAAATGAAATGCATTAATTCCCTCTTCCACTCAGAAGCCATGGTTTAGTAGCTAACTTGAACTAAAAATAAAAAAAGATAGGACAATGAAGGGAGGAGTATTACCTATTCCTTATATTTCTGTAAGAGAGGACTTGCACTCTGGACTCTAGAAGGAGAAAGTATTCCCTCCACTATGATGATGTGGAAGAAGGGTGGCTAATCCCAACCTTTGTCAAGACATTGCAAACAAGAAGTACATCTGTGAGGCACAGGTTGCTCAAGAATGGTCAAGGCCAGAGGGACTAGCAAGAAGTTCTGCTCCTAGGTCTAATCACAAAGGCTGAATGGATGATCTCTGCCCACCTGTAGCCTGCGCTTTGTTGGAGTTCTGTGTGGTCCAATTCATGAAATTTCGTAAATAGCTACTGCTGCTAAGCAGCAAAGGGTCTTGGGTCCTGGCACTTTCTTAGACCCTACTACCTTCAAGCAGAAACAGTCAATCCTGCCTCATTACAGTAGCATCTAAGTCAAACCCCAACTTAATTTTTCCTTCATTTTTTTTCTTTTGTTTTGGTGTAGATACCAGATCCAGGGCCTCAGGCATGTGAGGCAGGAGCACAATCTCTGCACTACATCTCCAGCCCTTCATTTCTAACCACAGATCACACTGGCTATTTCCATTTGTGTAGTAAGCCAAATGTGCTGTCATCTGCACTTCAGACTCAGCTTTCCCCCTAGCAGGCCAGACTCAAAGCCTACACCAGGGGACAGCAATAAGCAGCAGAAGCCTTAGCTTCCAAAGCAGGTTGCTAGAACTGTTTTTGAGTAACACACATTATGATGTACTTAAAACTTGCCATGATCTGTTACAATGGTGGCCTAGAATGTATTCATGTACTTGTTTAGTCCCCTCCCCTTGAATCTGGGCTACCTGTGATTTGCTCTAACTAGAGAACTGAGAATGAAATGAGACTGTGCCAGTCCCAACCCTATGCCTTCGGAAGGCCCGAAGACTTCTGCATTTGCACTCTTGTAACCCCCAAGTCACCAGGTAGGGCTGACACCCTGCTACAAAGGTCACATGGAGAAGAAAGGGCTCCAACCCAAGACTGCATGAAATGAGAGGTGTGTGTATCCGGCTCCCAGCTAAACTGCCAGCTTACTACAGCCATTAGAGTGATCCCAGCAAAACCAGCACAACTGCCCATTCCAGGAATGCAGACCTGTGCATAAATCAAAAGTGTGTTTTAAGTCACTTAGTGTTAGGGTTGTTTGTTATATAGCAATAGATCACTGAAATAATATTTACCTTTTCCTTGCCTTTCTGCACAATTTATTCAAATGTCAGAGAAGAGAGTTATAATTAATTATACTCTTCCAAATTCCCCCAACCTCAGAAGATAAAGTCTATGCTTTTCTTGATGTCAGTGACTCTACTAAACTCCAAGTTCTACGAAAACAA
>PVLC010038581.1:0-14816 GCA_004027655.1 Graphiurus murinus | reverse complement strand
ACTAAGTTGCGGAGTGCCTCACTAGGTAGCTGAGGCTGGCCGCGAACCCAGATCCTCTGGTCTCAGCCTCCCGAATGCTGGGATTACAAGCGTGCGCCACCATGCCCGGCTCTGGGTCTTTCTTTTCTACCTCTCTTAATTATTTAGTAATTTTATTTTTGCTTGAAATTTTGATGTAAACTCCAAAGGCGCCATTCTAACCAGTCAATGGCTTATAAATACAATGTCATAACAAGCTCCTCGTATGCACAATTAGTGGACATCTTTGAGTCCATGTAGTATGAGTCCAAGTTGGGCTCGTCATGTGATTTCAAGAATATCTAAGCTGTTTTATGCTCTATTGACTAAGACAACTCAAGCCATTGTGAATGAATGTTTTAGCAGGTTTCTAAACCCTAATGTTAAGTTTCTGAGTTGGTCTTTGTAGACCAGCAACAAGCAATGTCCTGGAGAAACTGTCTGTGAATCATACCTTGAAAAGTACTGTGCTAGCTAGCAGGTGTCAGGAACAGATTTAAATTCCAGGTCTGGCTGACTGTGTAAGGTCACTTCATTCTGTAAGTTCCTTTCTCTATTGAAGTTTTCTACCTTGTAAGCAGATCATATGAGTTGTGGATTATATTTGTTCTACTGTCTATCCTGTCTAGCAGCAGGACAAGCTGGTTAACAATAGCCCACAACCTGGCAAACAGATAATTCATTTTATCTATAGACCTGTAGATATAAAGATAGATGATAGACCGTTTCAAGTGGTTCTAGAAATCTGTATGCATCTATAATAGATTGGTCAGTCAAATCTTGGCTGGTTATGACATTCAAATATTTATTGGTCTAAATAAGCTCAAGTTATGACTTAATTTTCAGCATGGTGGAAAAAATGAAATTTCTTAATGGATTCTAGCTATGTGATTCTAGAAGTCAACCTGCAAATGTATGCAGAAGAATTTGGGTAGAAGCAAAATATTTAAAACTTAGTTCAGTACCCACAGTTAGGATTGTTTTAAAATCCTCAGTTCTATTAATTCTGTTCTGTTTGAAGATTCAAGGTTTTTCATTACACATATAAAAATACTGAATTTAAATAAAAAATTTACTTCTCATTCAACATAAAAAGAGCATTCTTAACAATCCTAATCTGTACCTCTGAAAGAATTTTTATGAGTATCTAAGAATATGGGTTTTTTTCTTTTTGAAAACAAATATATGCAATACCTTCTTGGGGGGGGGGGGGTGGTATTGGAGATTGAAACCAAGGGTTTTCTACTCCAATCTATACCTCCAGCCCTTTTTATTTATTTATTTTGAGGCAGGATATCGCTAAATTGCTGAGGCTGGCCTCAAGCCTGTGATCTTCCTGTCTCAGTCTCCAATCATATGCAAAACCTTTTGATCCTAGCAACCACTAAGTGAGATATGTAGTACTGTAGATGCCTGATTTATTTTATATTGTGTGTGTGAGAAGGTACTAGGGGTTGAATCCAGGGGCATGCTAACTCTGAACTATACTCCTAGTTTCTGAGGGTCTCATTAACTTGCTGAGACTGACCTAAAACCTGAGAGTCTCCTGTTTCAGACTTCCAAGTACTAGGATTGCAAGCATTTGTACTATGCCTGGCTTATTTTTTTAATTAATTTTTTACAATTCACTGAAGAACTTTGATGTACTGTCTTAGGCTTTGTGTTCCCCCAAAATTCATATATTGAAATCCCAACTCTTAGTAACTCAGAATGTAATCTGATTCTTACAGGGGTCATCGAGGTAAAATGTGATCATTAAGGAGATCTTATCCAATATGACTGGTGTCCTTATGAAAAGGGGTAATTAGGACATAGAAATATTGGCAGAGGGAGGTGATTTGAAACATCACAGGAAGAGAATGTCCATGTACACACCATGAAAGTCTCCAAGTATATCCTTTCATTACAATGCTCAGATAGAAGCATCCCTATGAGTTCGGACTTCTGTTTTCCAGAACAGTGAAACAAGAGGTTTCTGTCATTGAAGCCACCCCGTTGGTGGCCCTTTGTTACCACAGACTTCATAGCATGATGCACATTCTATCTCATTTCATGACTTCATGGTCATCACATCTTTTGTTGTAATTTTCATTCAAGTAAAACAAGAAAGTATAGACTAGTACTTTTCTAAACAAGCCCTGTCTTTCCACATTTCATTCTCTCTGATGATAATTTTTTTCTCTGTCTTTCCTCCAATTCCAATTCATCCTTTGAAATTTTTTTTTAGGCAGGGTATTTCTGGCTTCCTAGGCATAATGAGCAGGAGCAAGGCCTGGCAGGGGTGGTATGAACTAAACTCTGATTAGCTTTCCTACCATCCCTCTCACAGAGCTCAACTCAGGCTCGATAACTTTCCTTCAGAAAATCCTCCCAGACCCCAAAATGGAATTCACTACTTTCCTTTTTTATAATCCCAGAAAGACTCAGGGTTGACCCTCCACTTAGCACCGGACAGTCTCATCACTAATGAGCCTTTCACACTCAATTCAGCCTCCTACCCTGACCTTTGCTCAGTCTTCATTTTTTATCAAGTTTTAACTTGTGTCTAAGACTTTCATAATTCATATTCTCTCCTCTCCTCTTCTCTCCTCTCTCTCTCGGGATTGAACAACACAGAGGCATTCTGCCTCTGAACTACACCCCAAGTTTATTTTTGAAATAAGGTCTCCTTACTAAGTTACTGAGAGTCTGGCTGAAGATGTTGAGTCTGGGATCCTCCTGTCTCAATCTCCCAAGTACTGGGATTACAGGTGTATGCCACCACACCTGGCTCATACTTCTCTTATATTAGGCAATTCCTATATATCTTTCAGTTCACAACATAAAGGTAGCTTCTTCAGTAGATTCTCCTTGACTCCTATTGCCTAGTTTAAATCAAGTCTTCTGCTATACAGTTTCTTAGACTGTGTACTTTTCCTTCAAAATACATGTCTCAAATAGAACAGTTTAATAAATGTTATATATTTTACTTTAATTGTGGTAAAAATCACATAAGAAAAAGTTTACCATCTTATCCATTTTTAAGTGCATACCTGTACAACTTAATTTTTTTTCTCCTTTATGTCAATTCCTTATGGCTGGAATAATGTTTAATTCATAGTTGTATTCCTAGTGTCTATCATAGGACAGTACCTGACACCTATTTGATGTTTAAAAAATATTTGTTGAATGAATAAATTCTTTTTATTTGTTTCCTCTCAATCTTGATGTCAAGAACTGTGTGCTAAGCAACTATCAATGATTGACACATAATGCCTCTCAAAAAATATTGTGAACTCATTCATTTATTTAAAATATTTGTTGAGTACTTACAATATGTCAGACCTGATGCTTAGCCCTGGGGACATGTCTATGAATAAGACCAACAAAATATCTTGCCTCTTGAAAGTTAAAATCTGCAAAATGACAGAATAAATAAGATAATAAATGCATAGACAAGATAGGTAACAATTATATTAGGTGGTAAAGGAAGTAATAGCTCAGTGATATGATATATAGGAACTAGCCAAGACTAAGTTCACAGTACTCAAAAATATTTATTAAATAATGAAAAATGGAGCCGGGCGTGGTGGCTCACCCTTGTAATCCCAGCATTTGGGAGGCTGAGATCGGAGGATCTGGGTTCAGCCTAAGCTGGCCAGCCTCAGCTACCTCGTGAGGCACTCCGCAACTTAGTGAGACTCGGTTTCAAAATAAAGAATAAAAAATAGGGCTGGAGGTATAGCTCGGAGGTAGAATGCCCCTGAGTTCAATCCCCAGTACTGCAAATAAATAAAATAAATAAATAAATAAATAAATAAATAAATAAATAAATAAATAAATAATGAAAAATGGCCATAAGCAGTATGGTAAAGTAAGAGTTCTCTGATGAGACAAAATTTAAGACCAGAATGAATCCATAATATAGAGAGTCAGCAAAATATCATTTAGAGAGAGAAAACTGCAAATTTGTTGGTAGTGAAACACAAAATGTTTGGATCTATGCAAGCAATAGAAAGAAAGCCAGTGAACTCAATTCAGAGGTTGTAATGTGAATTCAAGTATTAGGTAGCAGCTAAGCCACATATAACCCCACAGGCATAGAGCTCAGAATTCACTGTGAACCTGTTAGTGCACTGGGAACCACTGGAGGCTTTTAAGAATACAATGTTAGCTGGCTTGTGTGTTTGTTGGAAAGACTACTGACTTTGTGCTAATATCATTAATAGCCCAGTGGTAGAGACAGAAACTATTGTTCTGTTGTATAGCATCTTGATGAGAGATGGTGGTATTTCAACTTGCATGGTAGTAGTTGAGAGAGAAAGAAAACTGATTTGTTGGGATTTTAGAGCCAAAAAATTGGGCCAGGGATTACCTGTAGGATTTAAGCAAAATGAAGGAATCAAGGATGGCTTCTGTCCCAAATCACTACTTTTTCTACACCTTCTTAATCCAATTACAAGGTATTGGCTGTGCTAGAGGTGCAATCTGGGACTCTGAAAAGTTTATTAACTAAATAACTTGGAATGCCAACAGAATCTAGCCAAGTAAAATAAATTCTGAACACAAGTGATCTTTTTCAATTATACATGTCATGTATTGAACTTGGTATATGTCTTGTGTTCAATAGCTGTTTATCAATCAATGCCTACATTTTATATAAATATACCAATAGAAAACAATGATTAAACAGCTGGACTTGTTTGGAGAATTTATTTTTGTTCTATGTAAGCATAAAGTGTATTGCATTTAAAAATTTTCTAGTGCTCTGCCCTCTTTATAGTACATTATTTGATGATTGCTAATATTTTAAAATAGATACAATTCCAATTTTATACATGTGGAAAGTGTTTAAGTTACGTGCTAATAAGCGACTAAGCTTACAATGTGTGGTCTCAGGTATTCTAAATGAGTGTGTGTGTGTGTGTGTGTGTGTGTGTGTGTGTGTGTGTGTGTGTGTTACTGGTGATTGAACCATGGGGTGTTCTATTCTGAGCTACGCCCCCAGCCCTATTATATTATTATAGTCTTACATCATAATGTAGCTCATCGTGATGGTGACAGACATGCACGCAGCAGTTGGTGAACTTTCCCTCAGCTCCCTCTCCACTCCTCCTTTTCCTCATATGTGACATGAAATTGGCATTGGTATTCTCACATATGTATATAATGTCAGTGAAAGTATTTGCTTCATTTATTTTCCTGCTTCCCCCTGCCTTCCTCAAACTACTTTCTCACTCAACTGGAGTTTCTCCTTCGTTATCTAAAGTCCCTCTGTTATCTGGATTACTCCCCAGCTACCACTTATGAGAGAAAACCTATGACACTTCACTTTATGTGACTGGTAATCTCACTTAACATAATGCTCTTCAGGTTCATCCATTTTCCTGCAAATGACATAATTTTTTTCTTCTTCATTGCTGGGTATAATTCCATTGTGAGGATACCCATAATTTTGTAATCCATTACAAAATCAGGTGTTGATGGACACCTAGGTTGGTTCCTTAATTTGGCTATTTTGAATTGTGCTGCTATAAACATGGATATGCATATGTTACTGTAGTTCTCTGGTTTCAACCCCTTTGGAAAGATACCCTGGAATGCTATAGCAGGATCATATGGTGGATCTACTCCCAGTTTTCTGAGGAATTTCTACACTGATCTCAATAATGGCTGCACTAATTTGCACTTCCACCAACAGTGTAGAAAAGTTTCTATTTCTCCATATCCTCATCAGCATTTATTGGTGTTTGAATTTTTTATGATTGTCATTCTAATTAGGGTTAGATGGAATCTCAGTGTAGTTTTAATTTGCATCTTCCTAATTGCTAATGATGTTGAACATTGTTTTCATGTATGTATTGGCCGTTTGCATTTCTTCATTTGTGATGTGTCCATTTAGTTCAATGCCCATTTCTTGATTTAGCTATTAGTTTTTTTAGTGTTAAGACTTTTAAGTACTTTCTATATTCTAGATATTAGTTCTCTATCTGAGGAATAGCTGGCAAAAGTCTTCTCCTATTCTGTAGACTTTCTCTTTAGACTCTTGGTGGTTCTCTTTGATGAGAAGAAACTTTTTAATTTAATGCTGTACCAATTATTAATTCTTGTTTTAATTTCCTGAGCTTTGGAGGTCTTATTGAAGAAGCTTCTACCTATTCCTATATGTTAACATGTTTGACCTATGTCCTCCTCTAATAACTTCAGGTCTCTGGTTTAATTTCCAGGTCTTTAATCCATCTAAACTTGACTCTTGTGCAAGGAGAAATAAGGATTTAATTCTATCTTCCTAGTAATGGATAACCAGTTTTTCCAACACTATTTGTCAAAAAGGCTATATTTTCTCCAATGTATGTTTTGATACTTTTGTCAAAAGTCAATTGGCTATAAGTGTGTGGATTTGTTTCTGTATCTTCTATTCTGTTCCATTGGTCTCTGTCTGCTTTTGTACAATACTATGCCATTTTTATTACTATAGTTCTGTAGTATAATTTGAATTCAGGTATTGTGATGCCTCCTGCATAGTTCTTATTGTTGAGAATTGCTTTGAATATTCTGGGTCTTTTGTTTCTCATTGTGAAATTTAGGACTGAATTTTCTAGCTCTGAGAAGAATGACATTGGTATCTTGATAAAGATTGCATTGACTCTATAGATCGCTTTGGTAGAAAGGCCATTTTGATATTTATTTTGCATATCCAAGGGTATGGGAGATCTTTCCATCTCATAAGATGTTCTTTAATTTCTTTCTTTAGTATTTCATAATTTTCATTGTAAAGTACTTTTACATCCTCAGTTACATTTATTCCTAGGTATTGTATTGCTTTTGAGGTTATTGTGAATGGAATTGTTCTCTGGATTTCTTTTTCAGTGGATACATGCTTGGCATATAGAAAATCTACTGATTTTTTAAGATTGATTTGGTATGTTACTTTCCTGAACTTGTAAATCAGTTCTGTAAATCTTCTGGTTGAGGTTTTGTGGCCTTCTAAATACAGAATCATGTCATATGCAAATAGAGATCATTTCAGTTCTTTTCTATTTATATTCATTTGATTTCCTTCACTTGCCTCATTGCTCTGATTAGAGTCAAGAGTACTATATTAAAAAGGAGTGATGATAGCAAGTATCCTTGTGTTATTCCTGGTTTTAAAGGTAATTTTCACAATTTTTCCTCCATTCAATGTGATGTTGACTTTGTATTTATTGTATATGGCTTTTATGATATTGAGGTAAGTTCCTCCTATTACAATTTTCTGCAGTGTCTTTTAACATGAATGGGTATTATATTTTGTCAATTGCTTTTTCAGGATCTGTTGAGACGATCATGTGATTTTTGTCCTTAGTTCTATTTATGTGGTAAATGACATGTATTGATTTGCATATGTTGAACCAGCCTTGCATCTCCAGAATGAAACAAACTTGGTCATACTGTATAATTTTCTTAATATGGTTTTGATTGCATATTGCTAGTACTTTGTTTAGAATTTTTGCATCTATGTTTATCAAGGATGTTTGTCTATAATTTTCTTTTCTTGAAGGACCTTTATTTGGTTTTGGTATTAAAATGATTTTGCAACAGGGTGATACTGAGTTGCAGAGGGCCCCACTAAGTTGCTGAGGCTAGTCATGAACTTCTGGTCATGATCCGGTTGACAGTGATCCTCCCTTCTCAGCCTCCCAAGTATTAGGATTACAGGCATGTACCACCATACCTAGCTCTTCTGAAGAATTCATGATTATTCTGCTCCAGTTGTCTGTCTATGTAGACACAGACATGTTGTAGTGGAAAGGCCACTAAACTGGTTTTCAAAAAATCGTCACAGGCATGACCTTTAGAACTAGCTTTGTAGCTACTTAGATCATAAACAGCTAGTTAAATGGAAAAATCATTTAAACTCCCTGAGGTTTTCCTTGTCTGATCTGGAATATTGGGAAGTTGGAACTGATGAGTTTCAAAGCAAACAATGCAGTGTTCAGTTTAAATTCCCATAGAGAGCAACTATTAAACTGTCATCTTTCCCCATTATGCTTTCTCCATGCATGTCCTCATTTCCTACTCATTTATTTCATAATTTTATTAATGTAAATTTAGTTGAAATTCATCAATTCCAATAAATGCCAAAATAATTTTGATTAAATAATAAAATTGTCCTATATTAAATATGTATGCCATGGAGTTTTGCAAATGAATTTTACTTGGAGCTTGCAATACAGTAGTGAAAAAAATAGATATAATTCTTGTCTTCATCTGTCTGGTCCACTAAAGTAAGTATACATATTCAATCTTGTTTAAAACTTCAGGGTGATATATATTGGGAATGTTTACTCTGCCTACTGTATTAGCATTTCACAGCTATAATCTAAAAGACTTGACCATATAACTTAAAGAAAGGAAGATTTATTTGCTCACAGTTTGGAGGTTCAGTCCACATGAGACTAGAGACTGCAGATCTCAGGGCATGGTGGTGGGAAATGGGAGAACATAAGGCTTTTCTCCTTACATCATGGAGGCTGGAGAAAGAGGGTAGGGGGAGGAGGAACCATATATAATACCTAAAGCCTCACACCTAGGGACCCAGCTTCTCCAGCCACACCCATCTGTCACGGGCCACCACCCAGATAAATACATTACATGAGGAGTTATGACCCTCATGACTCAACTTTATAAACTCTGAATATTAGTAAATAAGCTCCTTAGGGGACATTTTATATCTAACTATAACACTTATTCTTACATGTCACACAATATGGCTTATGTCTAACCTAATCCAATTACACAATTAACCAAATTTCTTTTATCTTAGTTTTTATAGTTAGAAAATGGCTAAGAATGAGTGGTAGTTGTGCAAATTTTTCCACATATAAGACACTAAGATTTAGAGAATTTTTAGAAAGTGAATTCAGGACATAAACTGCACAAAGACTAACTCTATAGGAAGTAGAAGTACCTTAAGAAGACAGACAAGTACTTCAAATTTTAACAGTCTGAAAGATAAACTATCAATTAAAACCAATCTGTTGTCAATTATTTTATAAAAATATTGTGTACACTTAATATAGATTTTGCATAATAAAATAAGTGTATATATATATAATTCTATGATTATGAAAAGCACTTTCAAAGATATAAGTGCTTTAGTCTCATTGTTCAAAGACAGAGTAACATCAACCATATATGCTATGTTCAAAATTCTATAAAAATAGATTGGAAGGTTAAGGAAATAAATCAGAATAGAAAAGTAAAAAGGAAGAGGAAAAAAAACAAAATGCAGAAAGTTGCAAGAAACAAAAAGGTGAAGGGAACAGAGAACACTGGCTTCAACAGTTTGAAAGTCACTGCAAAATGCCTCTAGCCCTGTGCACTGAAAGTGTTTACCACAGTTTGCAGATGTTTCAACCAAGTGCAAATTTATACATGTTCTACTGAATCAAATTTCATCAGTTTATAACAGTTGCTGATGAGAGTCACAATTATTCTGTAATTATTTGACAAGTTTAACTAATGAGTTATCAGTTGTTCCCCTTGTTATTTATGTGTTGATGATTTACTTGCAATTACCTAATCCTCATATTTTCTATCTTGTGCAAATCTGCAAGTTACATTAAGAGTATATATACATGTTTAATGTCAAAAAACATGTAACTAATTAGAATTTTTTATTAATATAATAAGAACGAGTATGAAATGGACTATTCCTTTCTGGGCAATAATATATTTACTTCAGAAAATTATATTGTCTTGCTCTACATGGGGCAATTGCAGAATATGTATTTGTTGTTTCCAATAAGGTAATTTATTTGGACATATGAAAGGGAGTGAGGAGTTATTAAATGTTTATAGCCACACAAAATAGGCCAGTGCTATTACAAAAAATTTGGAAAAGGATTTTGCAAAATCAAGTCAACATAAAGAAGGGACATGTAATTGTCCACTTGATTCGATAGCCCACTGTTCTGATCAACAGCATCTGGTATGAGTAAGGTGTACTGCTCTATAAATTCTTTTGTAAACATTGTGATTTAACTTGTAAATTTATCTACATTGGTTCTAAAATTACTGTATTTCCCATATTGTTTAGAATGTGCAATCCCTGAGATAAACAAATCTGAAGCACAAATTTAGCACACACTGAATTTTTTTGGGGGGGATGGAAACAGTCAGGCTTGTATCCCACTCCCATCCCCCAATCCTGTTCATCATGAAGCATTTCCCATAGCCATAGACAAATATCTTAATTTATAGAACATTCTCCATTTGCCACTGGCAATGAAATCACAACTAATAAGTTCCACAGACTGCAATAAACCCCAGAGAGAACTATATGTTTTCTGTCAAGCATATAATTTTAAGGTTTAATAATGCATAATATATTTTTATCAAAGTATATCTCTTTCTCAAAAGAAAAAAAACAGGAGATGCTTTAAAAGTGTTGTTTTTAAAGACACTGCTTTTTAGATGATCATTATTATTAATTACTTAAGAATTTAAATTATTACCTTCAAAGCTACTGATTAATTTGTGTGCTCATTTAATTGACCATATTATCAAAAACATTAGCAATGTCATGGTTTTAATGATCATAAAGAGATTATATTTACTTCTCATAAGATATATTTTCCAAGATTTAAATTGCTAGATATACTTGTTTATAAAAGACAGAAGGTTTTGGTATTTTGAATAATCAGTCTTAAATTCCATGTATATTTGAATAGTTGAGTGTTTAGAAGTTTCACACACACACACACACACACACACACACACACACACACACAATTGAACCGAGGGGCATTCTATTTCTGAGCTACACCCTCAGTCTATATGTATATATACATATATATATAAAATCTTGAATCAGAGTTTCACTACAATGAGCACATGCTGGCCTTAAGACTGCCGTCCTTCTCTCTTAGCCTCCCAAGTACAGGGATTATAGAGGTGTGCCACCACGCCTTGCTTTCTAATGTTTTCTTGAAATGTGTCCATATTTTGCTTTGTGATGCTATCTAGATAGAGAGGGAAGAAGTTACTTTTGGTGGCATACCTCTATAATCTTAAATGAGAACCCCATTTTTCCCCCCAGAGCTTAATCCTGAGAAAATCACATTCACTGCCAGGAAGCTTGCATGGGTGACATGCATGGGTAGACAGGCCAAGGAAGAATTCCTGTTCTACGTAAAACCCTTTGGGAAATAGGTAGGGAGTAACTACAGGTCCTGTGTTTCCCAGACATCTCTACTAGTAAGAATTCTTACAACTGAATTCATGTCTATATAATGATTTGTGAACTAGATAAATCTCTAGATGCTGAGATTTTTTTCATAATCTTATATTTTGGTTCTTCTTGAGCCTTTGGGTTTGTAAATTTTTGAAAAGATGAGTGGACACATAATATATTTTAGATTGATAAAGATATTTTGCAAAAAGAAGCATTACGATTCAAAAATAAAGATTAAGGAAAAATATGTGTTGATATTTTTCCAATAAGGCTCTTTGTTCATGGTAAGAGAAAGGAAAGAATTAAGATAGCCCATATGGCTAATAAGAAATAGTGGATTACCTGTTTTTCCTCCAGTCCTTCATTCTCTTCATTATCCTTATGCTTGTAAATATTATAGGAATGTATGAATATGATAAATGGAACATAGAAAGGATAGACTTAGAAAATCATCTTATATATGTTTTCTTGGCAGTGCTAGGGTTTGAACCTTATGCATGAGAGGCAAGCACTCTACCACTGAGCCACATTTGCAGCAAATTTGCAATAGAAGAATAAAATATCCACTTGAAGCATGGGATTAGAGTAGTTTGATCTATTGAATATATCATCCATATAGATGATAAAATCTTTGGGTTTTCTGTGCTGATATAAAAATCTCTATATTCTGTTTAAATGCTTTTATTGGCCCATTATAATTGTACATGGTAATGAGCTTCAAGGTCATACAAACACACATGCACACATCCTTTGGCGTGCTTCCCTCTGCTTCTAACCCCGCTCTTGCTCCCTCCCCATACATGTTCCTGAAATTGGTAGTGATACCTCCATATATAAGGACATAACACTATTTGAATTGTTTCCTTCTGCAATCCTCCTTTTCTCCCTCCCTACCTCCTTCCCCCAACCCCTTCCACTATCCTACTGGTCTCTCTCCTTATAAATCTGAAGTCTCTTTTGTTTCTTATTTTCTCTTTAGCTTCCACCTATGAGAAAAACCATAACATTATTCATCAAAGAAAACCAAAGAATGTCCAGCACACACATACACACATGCATGCACACACATATTATTCTATTGTTGGAATGTTTTGCATATCTAGACTGCTGATACAGATTGTGCTATATTGAAAAGTAATCTCACAAAACATGGAGTCAAGAATAACTAAAATCCAATCCTGACACTATAATTTATTCACAGAATGATCTTGAGTAGGTTATGTATTTCCTCAAAGATTCAGTTTCCTTACATGTCAATTGAAATTATAATCATCAGATTCTATATGATTATTGAGAGAGATAGGTGGGATGATGGACTCAGGCAATCAGTAAATAGAGTTCTCAAAAACATAGGTTATATACTGATTTATCCATTGAGAGTTTTCAAATTTTTGGCTCTTTGATTTGGAAAAGAATTTACAATAGTCTTGGTTCATTGGTGCTGTCCTTCATAACTTTGTTCCAGTTCGCAAACTAAGCTTCAAAGTCATTTAAGGGAAACATGATTATCATTAATTTATGAACTTGTGCTATTCATTCTCAGTGCTAACTCAAATACCATTCCACTTCTATTTACATATTCTAAATATAAAGAAACATTTGTACTCTGGATAGATATTTGGTCTTTGTGTAAATTATGCGTTTCATGTATACAAAGGGAAAAATACACATGTTGAGGTTCTGTCAGTGACATTAAGATATATTCTATATAGAATGTCTCTAACAAAATAACTGAAGTCCCTGCTAATGGCCTAATAATTTGTATTTAATAAGAACCTATATCTAGGGAGCAAAAGATTACATATTTTTCTTTTAGTTTTACTGCAGTAATTGTTCCACAAGAGTCTCAGTAAAAGAGATACAAAATTGGATTTGTTTGCATCCAAACAAATAGAAAGAATGAAAATATTTTTTCTAAGTAGCAAAAATACAAAACCTTATGCTCAATTTCAAATTTTTTCTAATTGCTTATATTTATAATATATAATTGCTTATAGATATGTTTAATGTGAATGTGGCAATATTCTGCAGTAAGGATTATTTCAATACAGCAGTCAATGAAAAGAAATCTTAATATTGTATGAAAATACTAATATTCATTTGCTCTGGTTTGTGAAGATAATCTACTTGAAAAATGAGTAATTCTATTTTACTAGTAAATTTTAACTTTGTATTCCAATTTCTATTGTATTTGTTTGCTATGATAATTTAAGATATTATAAAAATGTAACATGACAGTGGTTTTTTGTTGCTGTGAACTGCTTGGACATTTTAGATCTTTGCAATCTTTATAATGTTTACATCCTATGGCTGCAGGATGAAGAGGCAATCAGTCATGTTGAGAGTCAACTGGATTCCATTACCTTGAGTATATATTTGCTCAGTTTTATCCTTGGAATAACTTTAAAGTTTCTTAATCACTGGGGGCATTTCTAACTCTCATTATTTTAAGAAATGCCTTATATTTTAAACTAAAATTTTGCAAAGGTAAACATTTAAATATCATGGCTTATTTTTATAACTAAATTTTAGTTACCATCTGTATAAATGATGACACTCTCAAATTTATTTGGACAATCACTATTTAATTTCCCAAAATATGATGTAAGAAATACATGCACAGATTGTACATACATAAACTTTATTGAAAAAGCATTTGAATGATATCAAATAAAATAGAACATCATAAAAGTATCTATAATCTAATCACATAAAAATCAATCTTTTGTTTTTCCTTTTCCTATGGTTTTCCCCAGTTTTCTTTAATTATAAATCACTTTGGTTTCAATTCTTCACCATTAAAAGCAATGCTGTGCTGGGCTTGGTGGCACATGCTTGTAATCCCAGTGCTTGGGAGGTTGAGGCAGGAGGATCTCAGGTTTTTGGCTAGCCTCAGCTGCTAGTGAGGGCGTCCACAACTTAGTGAGACCCTGTTTCAAAATAAAGGATGAAAAACAAATCTTGGGGTGGAGCACAGAGGTAGAATGCCCCTGGGTTCAATCCCCAGTACCTCAAAAAAAAAAAAAAACAATGATACAAGTAAACTTTTTTAATAGAATATTATTTCATAGATTTTTGGAAGAACTATGTAAATGAAATTACTAGATTATGAATTTCTATAACTTAAAACTTTTACCACATTATTCATTTCAATGATTTTTATGTATTTGTTTGTTTGTTTGTGTATTTGTTTTTGTACTGGGAATTGAACCCGGGGTATTCTGTCTCTGATCTACATTCCCAGTCCCTTTTAGTTTTGTTTTGGAACAGGGTCTCACTCAGGTTGCCTTGAGTCTTGCTACGTTGTCAAGGCTGGAGTCCAACCTATGATCAACCTGTTTCAGTCTCCCAAGTGTTAGGAATACAGGTGTCTGTCACCATGCCTGGCTTCATTTCAATAATTCAAAAACATCTATTTTCACTGTTTTCTATAAATTCAAACAAACTTATCTTGCCCTATACAATGTGTAACTGTATACATGGAGGCAATTTTAGTGTCTACCACAGTGGTCAAAAACATAATTAGAACTTCTACAACTGAGTTGTTTATTTTTTTGGCACTGGGGATTGAGCTCAGGAGCATTCTACCTCTGAGCGACAC
>PVLC010038580.1:0-14672 GCA_004027655.1 Graphiurus murinus | reverse complement strand
ATTGTGTACATATCCCATAGTTTTGTAATCCATTCATCTGTGGTTGGACATCTTGGCTGCTTCCATAGTTTGGCTATTGTGAATTGAGCTGCTATAAACATAGATACACATGCATCTGTCTGATAATTTGGTTTCCATTCTGTTGGGTATATACCCAGTAGTGGTATTGCTGGGTCATATGGTAGGTTCACTCCCATTCGTCTGAGGATCCTCCAAACTCTTTTCCACAGTGGTTGCACAAGTTTGCAATCCCACCAACAATGTATTAGGGTTCCCACTTCTCCACACCCTCGCCAGCAGGTGTTGTTGTTCATGTTTTTCATGATTGCCATTCTGACTGGAGTTAGGTGAAATCTTAGGGTGAACCTGAGGGGGAGGGAGGGGGAGGGAATGGGGTGGGAATCGGGGAAGGGGTCAAATGAGAAGTGTGTGCAAATATTTTGTTAACAACTTGTACTTAACAAAGATATATGCTATGTTGCACAAATTACTACAATAAAAAATAAAAAAAAAAAAAAGAAAAAGGACCCTGTTCCATATTTTTGTTGTTGCTGCTATTAACCTGTATGATTTACGTAAAAACATTTAGATCTGTGCCTGGCACAGAGTAATCACTTAGTATATATTATTCCCACGTCCTTAATAACATAGATTTTTGCTTAAAATATCTGGATAGCTGCTTTAATTCTCCAGTACATCTTAATAAAGAAAGGTTCTTCATGAATACCTGCAATAGGCTGAATAACATGTCCTAAAGATATCTAGGCTGATCCTAATTCTGGAATACGTAAAAATTATATGGCAAAAGAAACTTTACAAATGTGATTAAATTTAGAATCTTGAGATAGTTTTCTTAATTTTCAAGGTAGACCTTAAATGTAATCACAAGTATCCTTATAAGAGAGAAGTAAAAACAAATTTGAGGACAAAATAGAATAGAAGATGATGTAATAATTGAAACAAGATGCTACATTGCTGGATTTGAAGCTTGAGGAAGGAGCCAGAAGCCAACAAATGTAGGGAGTGCAGCTCTAGAAGCTGATAAAGGAAAACAACCAAAAAAATTCCCCTAGAGCCTTCCAAGGTGGTGCAGTTTGGTGACAGTTTGATATTTATTTATTTATTTATTTATTTATTTATTTATTTATTTATTTACTTACTTACTTATTTTTGCGATACTGGGGATTGAACTCAGGGGCATTCTACCTCCAAGCTATACCCCTAGCCCTATTTTTCATGCTTTATTTTGAAACAGGGTCTCACTGAGTTGCAGAGTACCTCACTAGGTAGCTAAGACTAGCTGCGAACCTGGATCCTCCAGTCTCAGCCTCCCAAATGCTAGGATTAAAAGCATGTGCCACCACGCCCAGCCAGTTTGATATTTAAAGCCCAGTGAAACTGATTTGGGACTTCCATCCCATAGAACTGTAATAGAGTAATTTTTTGTTGTTTTAAACTGCTAAATTTGTGGCAATTTGTTATATTAGTATAGGAAACTAATATTATGTTATATATTCTCTTTAAATATATTTACTAAGCATGTACTATGGAGTGATATGGGTATGGAAAGGTATAATCATCTCCCTTACACAGTCAAAATATGGGTCTGTTTGCTTTGATTTTATCAATTAATAATTGTGCCTCCTCTGCTGCCTCTACAACTATTTTAACTGTTTAGACAGAGCTGTGGTTATTTACTGAGAAGCCTTTTAACTTTCTACTATTGCTAATTTACCCTTTAAATGGTCACTTTTTACTTCTCGAGGTAGGATGATATTACTTTTTAGGTGTCTGCCTTAAATATAGGCATAAAGACTGCCACGTCTTACAAAATAAGAAGTGGGTGAGTGGGGAAACACTTGTCATAGAGAAAGTACTGGCTTTTGAATCAGGTAAATCCAAATGTAGACCCTGGGTCTATTATGCAGTTTGATACCTTTATCATCTCTGGACTATAGTTTCCTTCTGTATAAAATAAGAATATAAGTGTGGCATATGTAATAAAATAAAATTTCTTTCATATTTCTAACTAGATTATAATGTTCCCAAGTCCATATTAATTGTAGTTGCAGAAATTCTAGACGTTTTTTGAGACATCCTCCTTATCAAGTGTTTCTGAAAATTTAAGTCTCCACTCACTGTCTGAGAATAAAGTAGCAATCAGCAGATGCCTCTACACTGGACTTCCAAAGTGCTGGTCACATAAAAGACCTTGGGATTGACTCATCCCAGAGGCCCTGGTGCCACCTCTGCTGCCTCCTCCACCTCTGAGGGAGACCGCAATCTGATCTTCATGAAAATAGAGTAAGAATAGAATCTTGACTTGAGTGGCCAGGCAAAGGGTGGAAGATGCTTCACTTTCTGTGCTGTACTATACCTAGGTTATGTTTGATGCAGATGTATCTCCAGGTGGCAAAGTAGAAAAACAGATTATACCTTTGACTCTTTGATTCTCCCATATATAGTTTTATTTGAACATAATCCCTAATGCTGAATGGAATGAATCCAACGGATGATGGCATGAAGAATTTAGATAAATTTACAGTTGACAAATTCATAAATGTTTGGAGCTGCCAGATCTATTTAGAAGATATTCTTAATTTTGTGTAGATACTATCAAAAAGTCACTGTGACCTTCTAGTTACTATCACACCCCACACTATGTTTGGCCCCAATTAAAATTTTAATCTCAGGATCTTCTCGTAGAATGGGATTCATCAAATTTGTATACCCTTCCTTTAGGATCTACCATATTACAATATCTTCAGAATATATGTGATCTTTAGGAACCTGGAAGGTACAGGCCAGTAAGCTATCTTAAGAATGTTTGGTTACTGGGGGAAAATAGTTTATTTGGTCTTCTGACAAGATTTTCAAGAGTTAAACATCGTGCATCAGCATGATCATTTTATATTATCTCATTGTCCCATTAAACCTATTAATTAAAATATACAGTATTATATTTTTTCCATTGGGCAACAATCTCTATAGCCTATTGATTTGTCAAATAAAAATAGTTTCCTGGGAGCCGGGCGTGGTGCCGCACGTTTGTAATCCCAGCATTCGGGAGGCTGAGACTGGAGGATCTGGGTTTGCGGCCAGCCTCAGCTACCTAGTGAGGCACTCCGCAACTTAGTGAGACTCGATTTTAAAATAAAGAACAACAACAACAACAAAATAGGGCTGGGGGTATAGCTCGGAGGGAGAATGCCCCTGAGTTCAATCCCCAGTGCCGCAAAAAAAAAAAAAAAAAAAAAAAAAACAGTTTCCTGAAATTTAAGCGGCTCTTTTGGGATGACATACTTCTCCCCTTTACAATGAATATGTGCAAATCCCATAAAACATGGCCTATAATATGTATCAAGAGGCTTTTGTGTTCTGTGGACCCCAGATTAAGAAATCCTGAGCTACAA
This sequence comes from Graphiurus murinus, assembly GCA_004027655.1. Classification (NCBI taxonomy): domain Eukaryota; kingdom Metazoa; phylum Chordata; class Mammalia; order Rodentia; family Gliridae; genus Graphiurus; species Graphiurus murinus. The sequence continues at coordinate 11,259 of PVLC010038580.1, read as the reverse complement.
AGACATTAAGTATGGGGCAAAATGTACAGAATACATCTGTGTGACATGACAGAATTTAGGAGTTCAGATTGGAACTTTGTTTTGTTGTGAGAGTGAGTTGCCCATAGTCGGGTTGTGTGTCTTTAATCCATTTGAGTATTAGGGCTGGCCAAAATGATTAATCTCTTGGTTTGATGTCATAAAGAGATTTTTTTAAAAATCCCTATTTATATCATATAGTGCATTATTTTTCTAGGCAGTCACACAAAATACCACAGACTGGGAGGTCTGAACAACAAAAAATAATGTCCTTACAGTTTTGGAAGCTGGAGATTCAAGATCAAAGAGCTAGCAGGATTGATAACCTGGTATAAAATTATGCTTCATTTTCTCAGGTTAATTTGAGAATTGTTTAAATTGTGTCCCAAAGCATACAACTATAGACAAAAGGCTTTATAAAATAAAGATAGTAGTAACTGGAGTTTGAGGAGCTTTTCTTAATTTTAAATGTCATCATGGAACAAACAATATAAATATTTAAAAGCTTATTTTGAAAAGATTTATAATATTTACTTAATTATATTACTTTTCAAGTGGAAGAACTTGTATACAGGTTGTTCTTGGGACTATATAAATGATATTTTAATCCTTACCACAGCTACTGATTTTGCTATGTTGCAAACATATCAATAATATATTTGCAAATCTGCCAGCTGAGGATTGAAATTACAAGGGAAAAAGACTTGGTGCTTTTATATTACAATAGGCTAAAAGATCAAACAGTAGACATTTATTTAGAAATAACGCATTTATTGTTAACTTTCACTATTAAACCAACGTCCTGAAATAAAACATCTTATATTGGTGTGCATACAGAAGTGACAAAAGGTGAATACAAAGAGGGGAAAATCACACAGCTGAAGCATGGACACAAATCCAGAGCAAATAAAATTAATATTGGATATTAAGATAGTAAATATTTAGGCAATAAATCTTGGAATATCAAGGTTATCAGAAGGTCATCTTCCACGTGGTGCCAAAAAGAGATCAGACTAGTTAGTCCTTTTTCCTTACTAAAAATCTTTTTACAAAGAGAAATCCATATTTTATGAGGAATGAACTTTAAAAAATTTTATAATGTGCAACTAATTTTGAGCAATATTAAAGACGTTTAAATCCAGAAAATATGCAAAGATCAACAAAATTTTAACCCTATTGCACAATGTGTCAGTTGAACAACAGAAGTAATTGCTGTCAGCTTGTACTTTTTTGACCAATAATTCTCTGTATTTCCTGCAAGTAACTTGAGTGATGCAAATGACCTTATTTTTACAGCATGCTTTTATTAAATAGTTTATTATTTTGGCAGACTAATAAAGATTTTGGTATTTGCTTTTATTTGCAATAATATTACCACCACATAAAAAAGGATTTTATGTTCTTTTTGAGGAACAAGGAGGATAAAAGTGGTGATGGATAGCGCAACTGAGGCATCAGCAATGAGCTGGAAATGAGACACATAAATATGAAAGCAGAGCTAAGAAAATAGAACTGCACCCTTGGCCTTTCTTAAAAGAACATGCACACTTCATGGTTCATTCACATTGTTGCAGAAACTCCTTTTGTTTCCAATGAATCAGAGAATGCACATGAAGTCTGAAATACTATTTTTACTCATAGCTGACTGATTCCTATTTAATTAGATTCATTCCCAGAAATTATTTTCAAGATTTCTGAGACTAGTTTGATTTGAGGAAGGAAAAATAATTGACTTAAAAGTTGGTGGACATAGGGACTGGGGTGGAATCAAAATAGCTTTTCTATTTTAACCATTATTTAGCACAGGTCACAAAAATAACATTCTCCACACAATAGTATCTTTAGAGTTGATTTAGCAATTGCAAAATATTTAAGGGTATTGAGGTAGACGGCTAGATGGCTGAATATATCTTTCAGGATGAGTAATATGACACTATTAGATAGGTAATATTAAATAGATAATATAACATTAAAGGGAGACTTTGGGGATGATAGCATTGTGTCTTGCCAGTAATGGCATGTGTTTAATCAAAAACCATGATTGTTTGCATGTAGCATGTTTTCTCCTCTAATGTCAGTATGCAAATTGTACATGTCAAATATTGTATGTTTATTGTCAGCAGAGTATGTTTAGGATTAATTTTATCTTCTTAATAACTCGTTTCATCATCACAGCATTAATTTTTATCACAAATGAGAGCAGATTGTGCTAAAGTAACCCAAAAGAAGGTAAATCTATTTAGAGCCAGAACCTGCACTGGCACATAGCAGCTCTTAGCTGAGTAATATTCAAACATGGAACTATTTTTCTTTTTACACTGAAGTGCAGCCAATAGATGGAAAGTAGGAAGAAGTAATATATTGTGAGCCGAGAAATCCACTGCTTCATTATCGACATGACTCGGATCTTACAGAGGGAAAGAGAGCTCTACCATTTGGACTCTTGTCGCCATGGCTTACAATAGACATGATTCTGACAAGAGGTTGGTGGTAGCAGAACAGACTTAACAATTAATGGTATGCCAAGGCTGAGTTCAGAGAATTGCTTTACCCAATGCCAATCATTCATTCCTGGCAGTAGCACTTCACATCTTTCCTGGGATGCCATCCAACCACAGTGGCATCTAAAATATATCAAGCAGTGTTGTTACAGTTGGAGGTGAAATTGAAATTTGCGCCAAACAGAAGTGACAAATTCACATGGCTGAGTGTTGCCTAGCAATCAGGTCCAAGGGGGGACGTGGCAATTCTGCCTTTACCCATGGGTGTGTGGAGGGGGAGGGCATTCACATTAGGTTTTGAGTGGTCTCACGAATAGAGCCAGGTGGAGGAGACACTTCATTTTACTACAAGGGTGTGAGAAGGTAAAGTATAAGAGCAGTACTGGGAAAGAAGGAAAGGAACTAAGTTGGTAGGATAAGCAGCTTTCAAGGCTGAGGTTCTCAGCAGTTAACCTGGGGGAGGGGAGAGCAGCAAGATGCCAAGATACCAGACTTGCTGCTGAAATTGATGGCAATTGGCCATCCTGCTGCCTTTTGACTGCAGGCCTCCTGATGAACCTCTGTTTAGCTAGCACTTGGCAGCTGGGTGGCCCCAGGGTATACTGAGCAAATGGTGGCTTTCTCTTTTCAGAAATCCACCTAAGAGCAAAGCTCCCCTTGGGAAGCCAGACTCGAGAGATTAGTGGAAGGAACAGGACACTAGAGTTGAAATTCTTCTGCCCTTATTTTCTAGTTTTTTTTTTTTTTTGAGGGGGGGGTATTTCATCTGTTTAGTATTAGTCTTTTTTGTTTTGTTTTGTTTTGTTTTGGGGACTACCACCCAAACTCTTCCAACTCCATCCCTAAGGTTTGAAGTGACTATAAAATGAAGGATTAATGTAGGAAGCAGCAAATGAATGTATCAAATATCAATCCTGGAGAAGGAGGCATAGTGTTTGCCTTTGTCCTAACCTGAGAAATTTTGCACAAATAATTTTGTTTCTAGGAGTTTTGATTACTCATTATTTGGAAGAAGCTTAGATCTGGAAATATGAACAGCAGACATCACTGTTAATGGAGGAACTTACGGAGTTATTCTAGCCATCATAGTTCCTTTCCTCTTTGCTCACATTTCCTGTTGTTTTTGTCTTCAACTGCGGGGTCCTTGTTAACCTAAGTCTAGTCTTCACTAGCTGTATATGAGAGAACAGCCTGACTTAGTCTGAGGTGGTGGGCCCTTTGTCATTTCCTGCTTCAAGGCTGCCCGTTCCACAGGCCCATTCTAAGTAAACAAGCATGAGTGAGTGCTCATCAGATTCAGTATTGCAAAACTCCAATGTCATGTTTATTCTATTTGGCTGCATTTTTAGGTAGCATGTTGTTTTCTCAAGACAATTCTAACTTCTAATAGCAGGAACCGTTTGTTCTAAGGATCAGATAAGACAAACATAATGAAAATTCAAAGTGCTATCAATTGTAGGATATTTTTGTTTTTTCTATTATTGTAGTATGCTATTTATTTTGCAATAGATCTTCAATAAATGTGAGCAAATAAATGGATAGACAACAAATGGACAAATTGATAATGACTGATAAATATATAAAACTATATATAAATTTTAGAGCTGGGTATGGTGGCACACATCTATAATCTCAGTACTTGGTAGCCTGAGATAGGAGGATTGGAGGTTCAAGGCCAGAGTGTGGTAACTTAGTGAAATCTTGTTTCAAAATTATTTATTTATTTATTTATTTATTTATTTATTTATTTATTTACGGTACTGGGGATTGAACTCAGGGGCATTCTACCTCCGAGTTACAGCCCCAGCCCTATTTTTTATTCTTTATTTTGAAACAGGGTCTCACGAAGTTGCAGAGGGCCTCACTAGGTAGCTGAGACTGGCCACGAACCTGGATCCTCGAATCTCAGCCTCCCAAATGCTGGGATTACAAGAATGAGCCACCACACCTGGCTATTTGTTTTTTTAAAAAGGGCTGGCAGTGTAGTTCAGAGGTAGAACACCCCTGGGTTAATTCCTCAGTAACACACACATACATACGTCAAACAACAACAGAGAGGGAGAGAGAGAGATCATATAAATAAAAAAATATTGACTGATAATTATAACAACAGAAATTATTAACTCTTCATTTTAGGTCATCCTAATTGTTTTGCAGTTTTCATACATATAAAAAACATATAACATGAGATATATACTCTAAAAAAATCCTCAAATGCACAAAATAATACTGTTAACCATAAAGAAAATGTTATACAGCAGAGCTCTAGAACTATTTCATCTTGAATGACGAAAACTTTATAGTCATTGAACAGTAACTCCTTCATTACTCCCTTCTTCTAGCTCCTGGTGATATGAGTTTGACTACTTTAGATACCTCAGAGTATGTGCAGTGTCTGTCCTTCTGTGACTGGTTTATTTCACTTAGCATAATGTCTTTGTGTGTGTGTGTGTGTGTGTGTATTCTTTATAAATTCACATTTTCTTTATAAATTCATCTTTTGATGGGCATTTAGGTTCTTTCTACATGTCAACTATTGTGAACGAACATGAGAATGCAAATATCTTTTTCAGAATCTGATGTTACTACATTTGGATGCATACCCAGAAGTGGGATTGCTATATCATATGGTAATTCTGTTTTTAATTATTTTGAGCATGCTTTGCTGTTTTCAACAGGTGTTGCACCATTTTACATTCTCATCAAGAGTGCACATGTGGTCCAACTTCTCTGTATCCTTGTGAACACTGTTTTTTTTTTTCGATAGTAGCCATTCCAATATGGGTGAGGCGATATGTCATTGTGATTTTGATTTGCATTTACTTGATTACTAATGATGTTAAGTATCTTTTCTTATATTATTGGTCATTTGTATATCTTCTTGAAGAAATATCTATTCAGGTCTTTAGCCCATTTTTAAATCAGGCTATTTGTTGTTTTGCTGTTGTAATGGTTGGTCTGGATTGTCAGCTTGACTGGATCATGAAACACCTAAGATTATGTGACTTTGGATGTGTTGATGAAGTGATTGGTTTATGTAATGGCAGATTGAAGGAGAAGTCCTGCCCTGAATGTAAGCAGCACAGTTCTGATAGGCATAGGACCTGGATAAAAGGAGAAAGCTGCATGAATGCATGTGTAGTTCTTGAAGAAAGCACACGTGCTCTCATCTGAGATACCAGCCTTCAGCTGTTTGAATTGGACTGTCACTATTGTTTTTCCAAGGAGTTTCCTGGCGTTTCCATCTTGGACTGGGACTGAATTAGTAGTCACTCTGACTCTGAGACTCCAGCTCTTGGACTTCTTAACCTGCTAGTTCTTCCGGCTCTACAGGCGCAGTTAGAAACTTGGAACTACACTGCTTTGGACTGTAAGCTGATTTGATAAATCCTCCTTTACCACATATGAAATCTTTGAATTCTGCTATTCTAGTGAACCCTGACCAATACAGCTGTTGAGTTGTAGGAGTTTCTTTGAGTATTAACCCTTCATCAGGTATTGGTTTGTAAGCATTGTCCCCCATTCCATAGATTGCCTTTTTATTCTGTTGATTGTTTCCTTTGCTGTGCAGGAGATTTTCACTTTTATATAGTCCCAAATGTCTATTTTTGTTTATGTTGCCTGTGCTTTGGGTATCATATCCAAGAAATCATTTCAAAGATCAATAGTATGAAGCATTTCCCCCATGTTTTCTTCTAAGAGTTTTATAATTTCAAATCTTGAATTTGTCCAACATATGTATTTGGCACCCTTGTTGAAAATCAATTGGCTATAAGTGTATGGATATGTTTCAGAATCTTCTGGTCTGTTCCACTGGTCTATGTGTCTGTTTCTGTGCCAATAAAATGCTGTTTTTATTACTATATCTATGTAGTATAATTTGAAGTCAGGATGCCTCCTGCATAGTTCTTATCTGGAGAAATGCTTTGGCTATTTTGGGTCTTTTGTTTGTCCATATGAATTTATGACTGATTTTTCTAGATCTGTGAAGAATGACATTGATATTTTGTTAGGGATTGCACTGACTCTGTAGATCACTTTTGGTAGAATGGCCATTTTGATAGTATTTATTCTGCCTATCCAAGAGCATGGGAAATCTTTTCATCTTATAAGATCTTCAATTTCTTTCTTTAGTGTTTTATAATTTTCACTGTAGAGTTCTTATATCTTTTGGTTAGATTTATTAGGTATCTTATTGTTTTTTGTTGTTGTTGTTTTGCGATACTCGAGATTGAACTCAGGAGCATTCTACCTCCGAGCTATACCCCCAGCCCTATTTTTTTTTTTTATTCTTTATTTTGAAACAGGGTCTCACTAAGTTGCTGAGGCTGGCTACAAACCCAGATCCTCCTGTGTCAGCACCCCAAATGCTGGGATTACGATATCTTACTGTTTTTGAGGTTATGGTGAATGGAATTATTTTCTGGATTTCTTTTGCAGTGGATTCATGGTTGGCATATAGAAAAAACCTACTGTTTTTTTTTTTTAGATTGATTTTGTATCTTGCTACTTTGCTGAATATGTTAATCAGCTCTAGAAGTCTTTTGGTTGAGCTTTTTGGGTCTTCTAAATATAAGTCATGTCATCTGCAAATAGAGATTTTTCAGTTCTTCTTTTCCTATTTGAATTCCTTTGATATCCTTCTCTTGCCTTATTGCTCTGGCAAGAGTCCAAGACTCTTGAGGACTGTATAGAAAAGGAGTGGTGATAGTGGGCATCTTTGTCTTGTTCCCGATTTTAAAGGGAATTCCCCCAATTTTTGCCCATTCATTATGATGTTGGCTGTGGGTTTATTGTCTTAATGAAGTTGAGGTAAATTCCTTCTATTCTGATTTTATGCAGTGTTTTTAACATATTGTTGGGAAAACTGGTCATACATTTGTAGAAAAATGGAATTAAATCCCTACCTCTCACCCTGCACAAGAGTAAACTTGAGATGGATCAAAGACATGGAAATTAGACAAGAGACTTTGAAGTTACTAGAGGAAGGCATACATCCAACATGATAACATATAGGCAAAAGTAGAAGCTTCCTCCAGTAAGAACCCCAAAGCTCAGGAAATTAAAACAAGAATTAATAAGTGGGATGGCATTAAAACATAACCCAACCAAAAAAAATGGACACCTGAAATAAATAGACATTTCAAAAAGAAGAGATACAAATGGTCAATAAATACATGAGAAATATTCAGCATCATTAGCAATCAGGGAAATGCAAATAAAAACTACACTGAGATTTCATCTAACCCCAATCAGAATGACAATCATCAAGAAGTTAAACAACAATAAATGGTGAGGATGTGGGGAAATAGGAACTCTTTTACACTGTTGGTGGGATTGCAAATTAGTACAGCCACTATGGAGATCAGTGTGGAGATTCCTAAGAATATTGAGAATGGATCCATCATATAATCCAGCTATACTACTCCTGGGTATCTTACCAAGGGGACTGAAATTAGAAAATCATAGTAATATACGCATATTCATATTTATAGCAGCACAATTTACAATAGCCAAATTGTGGAACCAACCTAGGTGTCTGTCAGCAGATGAATGGATTATAAAATTATGGGATATACACACAGTGGAATTTCAACAGATGAATGGATTACAAAATTATGGGATATACACACAATGAAATTCTACTCAGCAATAAAGAACGAAATTGTGTCATTTGTGGTAAAATGGATAGATATTGGATAATATTATGCTAAGTGAGATTATTCAGTCACAGATATGTTTTCTCTCATATGGGGAAGTTAGGGAGTAATTGGGATACCGGAGGGACTTAAGATAATGGAGGAAAAACTTCAGTGGAGCCAGCTAGGTGGTCCAGGGGAAGGGGGAGGTGTAGAGGGAGTACCCATGAGGGAATCACTTCCATAGATGTTATGTACATATGTGAGAATACCAAAGTCAATCTCAGTACCCTATATGGGGAAGGGGGGAAGGGGAGGGAGTGGAGGGAAAGCCCACCAAGTGCTGTGTGCATGTATGTCACTATCACTATGAATACATTGTGATCTGAGACAATAATGCACCAATAAAAATATTAAAAAATCTTAAATTTTGTTTTTAATTCATTTTGAATTTGTGTATGGTGTAAGATAAGGGTACATTTTAATTCTTTGCATGTGAATTTTCAATTTTCCCAGCACCTTTTGTCAAGGGCTGTTGTTTCCTCATTGTATAATCTTGACATTTTGTTAAAACATCATTTTATTGTATGTGTGGATTTATTATGGGCTCTCTGTTTTGTCCCATTGATCTATATGTCTGTATTTATGCCAGCATAATCCTATTTTTATTAGTGTAAAATGTTTTCAAATCGGGAGGTATGAAACTTTTATCTTTGTTTGCTTTCTCAGGATTGTTTTGTACAATTCAGGTCCATATAAATTTTAGGGTTATGTTTCCATTTCTTTAAAAAATGTCGCTGGGATTTTGATATGGAATGTATTGTATCCATAGATTTGGTGTAATATGGACATTTTAACAGTTTTAGATCTTCAAATCCATGAACATGGGTATCTTTCTCTTTGTGTCTAATTTCTAATTTTCTGTATAGTTTTCTGCATACAAGTAGTCCACTTCCTTGGTTAAGTTTACTCCTAAGTAATTTATTCTTTTTAATGCTATTTTAAATAGGATTATTTTCTTAATTTCCTTTTAATATTATTTGTTGTAAATGAATACAAATGCAACAGATTTTTGCATGCTGGTTTTATATCCTCCTACTTTATTGGATTTGTTTATTCTAACAGTATTTTGATGTGGAATCACTAGGATTTTCTACATATAAGTTTATATAAACTGAAGAGAGATAATTTTACTTTTTTTTTCTTTTGGATGCCTTTCTCAATTATGCACATTAAATTAATTTAATGCTCACAATGAGAACATGAGGTAGGTATTGTGATTGACATTTAAAATGAGGAAATTGTTGCATGAATGTTTGATTAATTTTCCCAAGTTATTAGTGAGTGGGAAGAACTGATTTCTAACTAGACTTCACAGATAATCTCCAATCAAGTTAATAATTACTTTCCCGTATATACAATAATGCAAAATTTGGAACTACTTTGAGTTCTATGAGCATGAAGAGTTCAGGTAAAAATGTAATCAGTACACTTTTTTTTTTTTTTATTGGCGCATTGTAATCATACATCTTTGCTAGGTACAAGCTGGTAAAGGCATACATGTACACATTTCTCATTTAACCCTTCCCCAATTCCTGCCCTACTTCCTCCTCCTCCCTCCTCCTCAAATTCAGTTTAGTGATTGACTTTGATACGCTTGTGAAAGTACATCATGTGCATTAGGGTGTTCCTCCTACCCCATCACCTTCAGTTAAGTCACCTTCTTTGCTCATGTAAGGTTTCTCCTTTTTCGTCTGGAGTCCCTCTTACATCCCACTTTTTTCCTAGCTTCTGCATATTAGGGAGAGCATATGATTTTTTCCTTTTTGTGACTGACTAATCTCACTTAGCATAATGTTTTCCAGTTGCATCCATTTCCCTGCAAATGACATGATTTTGTTCTTTATGGCTGAGTAAAATTCCATTGTGTACATATCCCATAGTGTTGTAATCCATTCATCTGTTAATGGACATCTTGGCTGGTTCCATAGTTTGGCAGTTGTGAATTGTGTGACTATAAACATAGATACACATGCATCGGTCTGATAGTACACTCTTGTTGTAGGCAGAATAATGATCATCCTCAAAGGGCCACATCTTAATCATGGAATCCCAGCATATGTCAGTTTACATGAGATTAGGTCACAGACTCATTAAGACTGTAGATTGAATAAATGTTGCTAATCAGCTGAACTTGAGTTAAGGAGAGATTATCCAAAATTACTTTAGTGGGTCCAATATAATCATAAGGCGCTTTAAATGTGAAAGAAGGAGGCAGAAGAATAAGTGTCAGAGAGATGCATCTGCATCGTGACAAAGACTTGATTGTATATTGCTATTCTTGAGAAGCCTGCACACGCTGGGAACAGAAGGCTGACATCTTTGCCGCCAGCCCCTCCCACCAACTTCCTGCTAGCTACACAGACCACCAATGTCCATTTACGCCCCCAGCCATCAGAACAGGAACAGGCAGAGCTGCAGGGAGACGTAAGTCGAGCCACACGCACCTCGGGTGCAGGGTGCGGGATTCACAAAACAAAGGATAGACTCAGCCATCCACCCTGCTAGAGCCTAGACAGGGACAGAAGGGTGGAGGAACCCAGTGCACACAGGGGCTCAGGAAAGGCCTGGCTGTTAGACTGCTAAAGCAAAAAGCAGAGTCAGAGACGCAGCCAGACCCAGGGGAGAGTCCAGAGACATAAACTAGTAGTGGGCAACTCTCTGCCTGCACTGACAGAGCAAATTAAAATAAGTAAGTAAATTAAAAACGCCAAAGACACACGTGAAAATTTAAGCTCGGTACTTACGAGCTAGCAGAGCGTTGGTTTTAGCGACTATTTGCTATTTGTAGACTTTGGGGTTTTTGTTCTTTTTTTTGTTTTTATTTTTTATTTTTTGTTTTGTTTTGTTATTTTTGGTTTTGGTTTTTGGTTTTGTTTTGTTATTTTTTTTCATTCTCTTTTGGTGTTAAGTTTTCAATTTTGATCTGTCTAAACTCTGTTATTGCTTTGATTTGTTTATGTTTATTTGGATGAATACTTGCTTTGTTATCTCTCGCTTAGGTCATTGAACCCCCTCCTTACCCCTTTTACAAACACCCC
>PVLC010038579.1:0-14681 GCA_004027655.1 Graphiurus murinus | reverse complement strand
CATTCCACCTTTGAGCTCTTCCCCGTCTTATTTTATTTTTATTTTGAAACAGGGTCTCTCTAAGTTGCGGAGGGCCTAAGTTGCTGAGGCTGGCGAGAACCTGTGATCCTCCTGTCTCAGCCTCCCAAGTACGAGGGTTACAGGTGTGTGCCACTATGCCTAGCTAAAGCCCAGGTCCTTTAACCAGCTAGAGTATACTGAACTCAAATAATCTTTTTCCCAAATTAACTTAGCTTTTTTTTTTCTTTGGAAGAAATGTTTCGAGCAATTTATTTATATATTTTTTTATTTATTTAGTGGTGCTGGGGATTGAACCCAGAGGTATTCTACCTCCAAGTATAACCCTGGCCTTTTTTTTTTTTTTGGATACAGGGTCTTGCTAGGTTGTTGAGAGCCTTGCTAAGTTGCTGAGGATGGTCTTGAACCTACAATCTTCCTGTCTCAGCCTCCCAAATACTGGAATTAGAACTGTGCACCACCATGCCCTGCTACTGTTAAATTTAAAGACCAAATGGTTTAAGATTTTGTTTATAGTGAGTGTCGAATGGAATTTTTGTTCCTATAATATAGTGAGTTAAGCAGACTTAGAAAGGGAAAAAATAAGGAAAAAGAAAAGAAAGGGTAGAGCAGGGGCTCTCAAATTTTAGGTATAAGATCACCTGCGGGGGCTTGTTAAAACAGTGTCAGGCATCCACAGTTTCTGATTTTGTAGATCTGAGATGGGGTCTGAGAATTTGCATTTCCGGCAAGTTCCAGGTGATGCTTATGAATCACACTCTATTCTGAGAGAGATTGGAAAGAAGGAGGGTGAAAATAGACTTACAGTGAAACTCTTAGAGTTTGATCTTCTTTTTTTTTTTTTCTTGGGTAGGGGTAGACTTTGGAAAAATTGTTAGTTTTGTTGGTTTTGTCTTGTTTACGGTGCTGGGGATTAGACACAGGGCCTCCTATAGCCAATAATTAGAGTATTCAAATTGCCATTCCATAAATTATAACAAAGATATGTGATAACTTGTGGGGCATAGTGGCACGTGCCTGTAATCATAGTGCTTAGGAGGCACTAGGAGCATCGAAGATTCAAGGCTAGTCTCAGCAATTTAGGAAGACCCTTAGCAACTTAGTGAGACTCTGTTTCAAAAGAAAAACTAAAATAGGGCTAGGGTGTGGCTTGAAGGTAGAATGCCCCTAGGTTCAATCCCCAGTACCCCCCCCCCCAAAAGTGATAACTTGAATCAAAGTACAATTATATAACAGTTTTGTTACATTGACCCAGAAATGCAAATGTTATGACATCAGTAAAAAGTCTGAATTTCAAAATGTTTGAAGGAATGACCTAATCTAATAGCAGAATGAAGAACATATTTTGCCTAGTATGAGAAATGAGAAAGAAGGGCTTGCAAGACTCTAAATTTTGCATTGGGAATTAAGTTTTCTGCTCAAGTTCCTGTCAGTCAGAAACAAAGCTGTTGACAAGAAGAAATACTAAGTTTACTTATAAAAGCTATTTAGAATTTATATCATAAGATTGTGCTGGGGCCTTCTTTTAGTACCAGGCACTCTGTATCAGAAGTGTTTTGGTTGTACATGATGTAACCCAAATTGGTTAAGCCCAAAAAAAGAAGAAAGATATATTGATCTATGTAAGTGAACAGTACAAGGGTATATTTAGCTTTAGCCGCAGCATGATCTTTGTCTCACTGCCCCCAGCTTCCATTGTTCAGCTTTGCTTCCTTTGGATTCTTCAGGCTCCACATAGTGGCTCTGCTGGCAGCAATTACTTCATTTCTCTTACCTCCAAGTTCAGAAAAGAGAAAATCTGAGTACCATCTCTCCCAAGTTCTGAGGTTCACTGTGATAAGACCAGCTCTACAGACCCAACCTTCCAATCACTGTTATCTGGGGCATTGGACACAGTGGCCAGTCTAAGGTCTATCTACTCTTCCCAGAACTGGGGATAAGGCTGGTACTAACTACCTAAATCACAGTACATTGCCTAATGTTGGAGGAAGAGTGATTTTTCCATAGAAGGCATGGGATACTATATATTTCTAGGAAAGAGGAGGAAGTTTAGCCAGGTGTTGTGGTGTACATGGTAACTTAGCTAGACCCTGTTTCAAAATAAAGACAAAATAGTGCTGAGGGTATAGCTAGGAGGTAGCATGCCCTTGGATTCAATTCCCAGTACCACAAAAAAAAAAAAAAAAAGGAAAGGAAAGAGGAAGAATTTGGTCATACATTAAACCACAGATTTCTACTGTCTCCTTCATTCCAGTGTCTTGAGAACTTGGGGGGTGGGTGGGTGCGAGGAATACTAGGAATTGAACACAAGGGCGCTCTACCATTGAGTTATATTCCAAGCCCTTTTTATTTTTATGTTAAGATAGGATCTGGCTAAGTTGCAGAGGCTGCCCTTGAGCTTGTGATCCTCCTGAGTAGCTGGCAGCAAGAAATTTAATTTAATTATTTTATTTCATCTTTTTTTTTTTTTTTTTTTTTGCATGCCTGGGTATGCAGTCTAGGGCTTAATGCACATCAGGTAAGTGCTCAACCACTGAGCTACAATCCCCTGCCCTCTTGGCAAGAAATTTTAAACCCATTATTTTCAAACATTTCTGCTTCTTGAAAGAAAAAGAAGTTGGGGTGAGAATTTGGAAGTAAATGGTTGAAATACAGATTATGCTGAGTCAGGGGTGGTAGTCCAAGGAAGTGAAGAGGGAAAGTATAATTATAAGGCATCCCCGGGTGGTGTTCCTGGTCAGTCTATCAGAGATTAGAAAAAATGAGACCCAGGTGTGGTGGTGCACACCTATAATTCCAGTACTTGAAAGGCTAAGATATGAGGATCACACAGGTTCAAGGCCAGCATGTGGTGACTTAGCAAGACTGTATATCAAAATTTAAAAGGTTGGGGATGTAATTCAGTGGTACAGTGCCCCGTGTTTAATTCCCAGTTCTGGAAAATACAAAAAAGGTTTTCAAAATAAAAACCTTTGAAACCTGGTGTTTCAAAATAAAAACTAAAAGCCAGGCATGGTGGCACATGCTTGTAATCCCAGTACTTGGGAGGCTGAGACAGGAGAACCGCAATTTCAGTGACAGCCTCAGCAAGTAGTGAGATTCTCATCAACCTAGCGAGACACTGTTTGAAAATAAAAATAAAATAGGGCTAGGGATGTGTCTTGGAGTTAGAATGCCCCTGGTTCAAACCCCAGTACCACAAAAATAAAAATAATAGCAGTTTGAGGATTATCTCTTTGAACTCCGGTTCCTAGTGAGGGTGAAGAATTACTAGAAAGATGGAATAAATAATTTTTTTTTTCAAAAAAACTTAGAAAACACAAGATTCTGTAGAGGAAGATGAGAAAAAAACAAAATTGTTCTGAGAATATGTTGGTTCTTCTATCTCCTTATTTTTTTAGTATCATAGAGATTCTATCATGTAACATAGAAAGTTCATCCCATTAAATAAGAGCTTCAGTGTAGAGGAGGCTGGAATCTTAAACATTTTTTTTCTCTTAATTTACAGAAGTTGCTGGGTTTGTTTTGCCACTGATGAAGATGATAGAACAGCTGAATGGGTGAGACCATGCAGGTGCAGAGGATCTACCAAATGGGTTCATCAGGCTTGTCTACAGCGCTGGGTGGATGAAAAACAAAGAGGAAACAGTACAGCCAGAGTGGCATGTCCTCAATGCAATGCCGAATACTTAATAGTTTTTCCAAAGTTGGGTAAGGATATCTTTAAAAACCACACGGATGTGTTTGGTGTTATCATACATTACTCTATGATCTCATTTATTTTAAAATGACCCGTGTCTGCTTTCTCTGAATTTCTATATTCCCTGTTATCTCCTCTCTAAATATCAGACATTTTTTGTTTATTTACAGTATTCTTAACATAGACCCAAATCCATTCACTTGTCTCTGTATTAACTATTTTCATGTGGTTGAGAAGAGAAAGAACTTGTATATATAATTGTGTGGATATAATCAAACAAAGCTATAATAAAAATCTGACTTAAAGAGCCTCATTCTCTGGAGACAGTTGGTATAGGAGAAGGAAAGCAGACATGTTTGTAATATTTCTTATTAATTCTTCTGTTGAGTAACAGGGAAATTAAAGATTTAATAAGAAACAGTTAAATTCATTTTTGGAATTCACTTCAAATGATTATCTTTCATGAAAACTGCTATCCCTTTTTCTGGGAATTGGCAAGCAAGGAATAAACCAAAAGATCTTTGAAAATAAGGCTCGTATGGAAAAAAATATAGCAGACTGCTTAAAAGAAGCTGTAACTAAGCGTAATATTTAGTGAGCCTGTTCCATTACAGCTATACATTTATGAGCTGGTTTCATTCTCTGCTGTTGGTATTTATGCCATGCTAGTTGTCATACATTTTTAATATCACCTTTGGCTATAACCCATAGGTGTAAGAAAGCAGTTTGCATTCTGGGAAAGCCAAAAGGAAAGAATAACTTTTGTGGGGAAGAGCAGGTTTCATGAAAAAAATTAGAAATTATTAGATGTATATATATATATATATATATATTTTTTTTTTTTTTGCAGGTGCTATACATATTTAAATCAGGTCCATGTTTTTTTTTAATCAAGTGGTATAAATGTAGATAATGAAGTACTTTTCTTTCTTTTTTTTTTTTTTTTTTTTTTTGCGGTACTGGGGGTTGAACTCAGGGGCATTCTACCTCCGAGCTACACCCCCAGCCCTATTTTTATTCTTTATTTTGAAACCGGGTCTCACTAAGTTGCGAGTGCCTCACTAGGTAGCTGAGGCTGGCCTCCGGTCTCAGCCTCCCGAATGCTGGGATTACAAGCGTGCGCCACCACGCCCGGCTGATAATGAAGTACTTTTCTAATGTCAGAAGATTATTAATAAGGGCAAGCAAAATTTCCATTTTTTTTTTTTTTTGTTTTGTTTTGTTTTGTTTTTTAGCATGATACATAAGAAAAAGTGATAGCTTCATATGAAAGGAAAGGAGTGAAGTGGAGAAAAGTATTGTTCTCAAACATTTGGAATTTTTGGACTACATGATGGGTCTTTATGAACACCACTGATTTTAGATAAATACAAAAGAATGACCAAAAATGTTTTTTTTGTTTGTTTGTTTTTTTGTTTTGTTTTGTTTTGTGGTACTGGGGATTGAACTCAGGGGCGTTCTACCTCTGAGCTATACCCCTAGCCCTATTTTTTATTCTTTATTTTGAAACCGGGTCTCGCTAAGTTGTGGAGTGCCTCACTAGGTAGCTGAGGCTGGCCGCGAACCCGGATCCTCCAGTCCCAGCCTTCCGAATGCTGGGATTACAAGCGTGGGCCACCACGCCCGACCAAAAATGTTTTCATTATAAGATCAAAACTATTTTAAACACTATGAAAAGCAATTACTGCAATTCTTCACCACATTGATATCTTGGCTCATAAAGTCGAAGTTACTGTTTCATACTTAATTGAGTTTTTTCCTTACTCCTTAGTTCTATTAAATTAGATAAGCCTACCTTTCAGTTATAGATTGTTAGAAGAGCAATTAGTATAGTGATTCTCATAGGTGTTTTAGATATTCAAATGAGTAGACAAAAACTTAAAGAACTGGGCACAGTAGTACAAGCGTGTAATCCTGGTACTTGGAAGGCTGAAAAAGGAAAGTCAAAGCCAATGCAGGCTCAAGGCCAATGCACAGTAACTCAGACCCTGCTTCAAAATAAAAAAGATTAAAAAGGGGTGGAAGTGTAATAGCTCAGTGGTAGAATACCCCTGGGTTCAATCCCCAGTACCACTACCACCTAAAAAAATTATTCTAAGAATCTTTACTGAAAACTACATACAGTGTTTGATCAAGTACTGAGTTGACAAATGTATGGTATTCAACAGGGAAGCTTAATATTTCAATTTGGGAGATGGCAATAGGTAGGTAAATCTGTCCTTTGGTTTAGTTCAGTTCTGGAAGATATGTTTTCAGGCAGTAATTGAATGTGGTTTTCAGTACACCTAATGATAAGACATGGATTTCTTTCTACAATAAGGAAAAGATGAGTCAAACTTTCTTTGTTTAATCCATTTATACCATGATTTGGTCTTAGTTATTTTATCCTTAATAATTGTGTTACTTCATACTCAAGAGATTCAAGCTCTTCACTATAGTGTATATTATAGAGATCTAACACTTATGTAAGCCACTTAAAATCATAGAAATGTTATATTGACATTATCAGCATCATGAAGAAAATTTAAATCTTTCACTTGAATACAAGAGAAACAGAGTCTGTATTGTTTTCTTTCTTGACATAATATACTGAAGATACCTGTCCAAGGGCTGCAGTGTGAATTATATTTATAATGTCCCATGTAATTTTTAACACGAACTCAAGAAGGTATATTGTCAAATGCCAGATGTTGTTTGTAAATGAGGCTATGTATAAATTTGTTTTTAGATAGTAAGCACTTCCTTGCTGCACACATTGCTTGTTATATGGCCATACTGATCCCAAGTAAACGTTTGAAAGTAGTTGTTGATTCAAAGAAAATCCCTTCTTAATAATGTTCTCATTGATAATCAGAATTAAAAATTGCCTATAGGCCCAGTGTGGTGGCACACACATGTAATCCCAAATACTTGGGAGGCTGAGACAAGGAAGATCACAGGATCACGACCAGCCTTAGCAGATTAGGCCCTCTTCAACTTAGTAAGACCCTGTTTCAAAATAAAAAATAAGCCGGGCATGGTGGTACATGCCTATAATCCCAGTACTTGAGATGTTGAGACAGGATGATCGCAGGCTCAAGGTCAGCCTCAGCAAATAGTAAGACTCTCATCAACCTAGCAGGACCCTGTTTCAAAATAAAAATAAAATAGGGCTGGGAGTGTAGCTCAGCAGTAGAATGCCCCTGAGTTCAATCTCTAATACCACATACACAAAATAAAGTCACCTATATAGGGCATTGTAGCACACACTTGTAATCCCAGTACATGGGAGGCTGAGACAGGAGGGTCACAGGTTTGGCCAGCCTCAGCAATTTAGTGAGACCCTGTTTCAAATTTAAAAAAAAAATAAAATACAGCTAGGGGTAGAGCTCAGAGGTAGAATTCTACTGGGTGCCACACACACAAAAAAAAGTTGCCTCTATTTCTTTTTTTTTTTATTGTACTGGGGATTGTGCTAAGGGGCATTCTACCTCCGGGTTACACCCCCAGCCCTATTTTTTAGTCTTTATTTTGAAACAGGGTCTCACTAAGTTGCGGAGTGCCTCACTAGGTAGCTAAGGCTGGCCTCGAACCCAGATCCTCGGGTCTCAGCCTCCCAAATGCTGGGATTACGAGCGTGTGCCACCACTCCCGGCTGCCTCTATTTCTTGATTTACATTTTACACATAGATATGCTAAGGGTTGATCATAGTGTTTATGCTAGTGGTTTTGCACAACCATAAAACAAATACTTAAAGAGTATACATCTATGGTAATTATTCTTCCTCACTATATAACATACATATTACATAATGTCCAGTTGTTATTATCTGACAGAATTATGCCAGTAGGTTTTTCTCTGAGCATATTTATAATTAATTTTGCAGCTGACAAAAATTAACATTTGTTTTGTTAAAGGAAGTTGAAGTACATTTGAACATAATTATGTGCCTTTAATGACAAAATTCATAATAGAGACTTTGATTTACTGAAGTATTAGAAAAGCAATGTGAACAATTTGGTGGCTTCTTGTCCCTGTGTATGTGTAATATAATTATTCTAACACAGTGAGAATAATTGTGTCCCCTAGTGCAGGCTATTTACTCCTAATTTACTGGTCACAGCCCCATTCTAAGACCACACCGTCTTCTGAGGTCATACCGTTATCATTTATTGCATTATGAATTAAATGTAATTTTCTTTTTTACTCTCTAATAAACATTTCTGAACTGTTGATTCATTTTGTAAAAGTTGTAAGCTTGGGTGTCCCTTGAAATGTAACTGCAGTTAGCCTAAAATTATTTATTTGAACGTCCTGATTAATCTTTTCAAATTTGTGGAAGGTTTATGATTAAAATTTTTATCAGTTTTTTTCTCAAACTGTTTATAGACTAATTGCCAGGGGCTGCCAGTGGTCCCCAAACAACACTTGAGAAACACTAGCTAGAAAAAGGAATAGAAGATGTAAGAAAAGATGCAGAAGCTGGGCATGGTGGCGCACACTTGTAATCCCAGCATTTGGGAGGCTGAGACCGGAGGATCCGGGTTCGTGGCCAGCCTCAGCTACCTAGTAAGGCACTCTGCAACATTGTGAGACCCTGTTTCAAAATAAAGAGTAGAGCTGGGCGTGGTGGCGTACGCTTGTAATCCCAGCATTCTGGAGGCTGAGACCGGAGGATCCGGGTTCGAGGCCAGCCTCAGCTACCTAGTGAGGCACTCCACAACTTAGTGAGACTCGGTTTCAAAATAAAGAATGAAAAATAGGGCTGGGGGTGTAGCTCGAAGGTAGAATGCCCCTGAGTTCAATCCCCAGCACAGCAAAAAAAGAAAGAAAGAAGGACGGAGGGAGGGAGGGAGGAAGGGAGGAAGGAAACTAGGAAACTAGGACTGGGGGTATAGCTCAGAGGTAGAATGCCCCTGAGTTCAATTCCCAGTACCGCAAAAAAAAAAAAAAAAAAAAAAAAAAAATGCAGAGAGGAAAAACTAATGGTTAAGTCTATGGAATGATATCTGTAGCAGTGGTTGTTTTGTTTGTTTTTTAAGTTTTCATATGAATTTAGCCTCAGTCTGGCCAGTTCTGTTTTTCTGGGACATAGTGGTGGCAGGAATGAAAGGGTAGTGGTAAGTGCATGTTCCTTATTGTTGATAGGAAGCTTTTTGTGCTCACTTATGAATAACTTGGAGAACTCATCAGACTTTCATCCTTCTCACAATTTGCTACCCCATCCCGATCTTAAGGTTTGCTTTCTCTTTTCTAATGAGTTAGGCGAGGTGTATGTATGTACTAACTTAAAATTAAAACCCTTACATGTCAGAGGATGATCTGAGGACTAGCAATATTGTTGTCATCTGGAATGCAAAACAGAGCCTGCTTTCTTCCCAGTCACACCTGACTGAATTGCATTCTGGTTTTTTGTTTTGTTTTTTGCAGTACTGGGGATTGAACCCAGGGACATTCTACCTCCGAGCTATACTCCCAGCCCTATTTTTTTATTCTTTATTTTGAAACAGGGTCTCACTAAGTTGCAGAGGGCCTCACTAAGTAGCTGAAGCTGGTCATGATCAGCCTCCCAAGTACTGGGATTACGAGCGTGTGCCACCACACCTGCTGTTGCAATCTGTATTTTTTTTTTTTTTTTTTTTTTTTTTTTTTGCGGTACTGGGGATTGAACTACTCAGGGGCGTTCTACCTCTGAGCTACACCCCCAGCCCTATTTTTTTATTCTTTATTTTGAAACAGGGTCTCACTAAGTTGCGGAGTGCCTCACTAAGTAGCTGAGGCTGGCCTCGAACCCGGATCCTCCGGTTTCAGCCTCCCGAATGCTGGGATTACAAGCGTGCGCCACCACGCCCGGCACAATCTGTATTTTAATGTGATCAAATGATTTCTATGTACACTGAATTTACAAAGCATTATTTTAGCTGGGATTGGTGATGCACTCCTATAGTCCCAGCTTCTCAGGAGGCTAAGGCAAGAGGATCACTTGAGCCCAGGAGTTTGAGGGACTGCTCTAAAACACAAAGGGAATGCCAGCTTGTCTTCCTCTAAAATGGTGCTATATTTATGTATTAACTAAAGACAATTGATGGTGATTTTCACACCTTAACATCTTCCACCTCCTATTAAAAGGATCTTATCATAGCCAGTTTGGTTTGGTTTTGAGTTGATTTACTTGTAATTTTATTATCTGCTCAGGGCTGTTCCTTTTTCACATCAGAGATATCAAGTCCAGGTTAAAATTCATTTAAAAAAAAAAAAAAACAGGCCTGGTGTAGTGACACATGCCTGTAATCCCAATACTTGGGAGGCTGACATAGGAGGATCACAGGTTCGAGTCTAGCCTCAGCAACTTAGCCAGATCCTGTTTCAAAATTTACAAAAGGGCATGGGATGTAGCTCAGAGGTAGGATACCACTGGGTTAAGCTGTGGTGCACACTTGTAATCCCAGTACTTGGGAGGCTGAATCAGGAGGATCCCGGCTTTGTGACCAGCCTCAGCTACTTAGGCCCTCCACAACTTACTGAGAACCTGTTTAAAAATAAATAATAAAAAAATAGGGCTGGGGGCCGGGCGTGGTGGCGCACGCTTGTAATCCCAGCATTCGGGAGGCTGAGACCGGAGGATCCAGGTTCGAGGCCAGCCTCAGCTACATAGTGAGGCACTCCGCAACTTAGTGAGACTCGGTTTCAAAATAAAGAATAAAAAAAATAGGGCTGGGGGTATAGCTCGGAGGTAGAATGCCCCTGAGTTCAATCCCCAGTACCGCAAAAAAAAAATAGGGCTGGGGCTATAGCTCAGAGGTAGAATGTCCCTGGCTTCAATCCCTAGTTACCCCCCCACCCCCCCGAATCACCAGCAATTAAACAAAAACTGTCCTTATCCTTTCTATAGTTTTTACCTAAAATTTCTTTATTATCTATATATTTCATATCATACCGCCATACATTTCTTAATTTTACCATAAAGTTCTTCAGTCATCTAATGTAAATTATTGCTTGTCTTTAAATAGATTATAGGCTCCTTGGAGGCAGCAACTGACGTGTGAAATATTACTTATACTTCTTTTTCTTTCTTTGTTATGTGGTGGTGGTGGTGGTGGTTCTGGGGATTGAACCCAGGGGCATTGTATTCTTTCCCTGAGCTACACCATCAACCCTTTTTTATTTTGAAATAGATGGATCTCATTAAGTTGCTGAGGCTGACTGTGAACCTGCGATCCTCCTGTCTCAGCCTCCCAAGTACTGGGATTGCAGGTATACACCATCACGCCCAGCTACTTAAACTTACTTTAATACATAGGAAATTGTCGTGTATACAGTAGGTACCTTATAAGTACTTGGTACTTGACCTTAGAGCCTACAAGTATTTATGGGCTATTCTATTGTAAGGAAAAAAAGTAAGCTTTCCCTTGGCACAAGCTACTCATAAAGAACTAGTTACTGATTTTTAATTATAATCATGGAGTCGGTGTGGTGGCGCACGCTTGTAATCCCAGCATTCGGGAGGCTGAGACCCGAGGATCCGGGTTCGAGGCCAGCCTCAGCTACCTAGTGAGGCACTCTGCAACTTAGTGAGACTCGGTTTCAAAATAAAGAATAAAAAATAGGGCTGGGGGTGTAGCTCGAAGGTAGAATGCCCCTGAGTTCAATTCCCAGTTCCGCAAAAAAAAAAAAAAAAAAAAAAAATTATAATCATGGTAATGTGAAATAAAGATATATAGATACCTCGTGTCAAAGCAGATGAGTACCATACTCTAGACCTTTTAGTCTTAAGAGTTTTTTTTTAATCAATTATTATTAGTTTGATTATCTTTAAAAAAAAAAAAAAAGAAAAAGTATATACCCCTACTTCTCTCTTTACAATTTAATGACTAACTTCTTTTTAATAAGCAAAGTAACTTATAGTCCAAATTTGCAGGATGTTTTTTTGTTATATGAAGATGATAAAATCTCAACCTGCAAGTAGAGCAATCAGAGATGAAATTTATGTAAGCTCTTAGACCTAGCATCCAAAGTCTAGTGTTCAAGAAAGTGATGAACCCTAAAGAATTAAAACTTTACTCTCATCAAGATTCCCACATACTTTTATTCTTAATTGAATTGTTTGCTTTGGTATAATTTCATGTTTTCAGTAAAATCCACAGTTGTTGACTTGGGACCAACCATATATATATATATATATATATTTTTTTTTTTTTTTTTCAGTACTGGGGATTGAACCCAGGGGCATTCTACCTCCGAGCTACATCCCCAACCCTATTTTTTATTCTTTATTTTGAGACAGTCTCACTAAGTTGCAGAAGTAGCTGAGACTGGCCACGAGCCTGGATCCTCTCTGCTCACAGCCTCCCGAATGGCTGGGATTACAAGCGTGCGCCACCACACCTGGCTCCAACCATATAATTAATACTTCTTAAAGTTTTTCCATTTAATCACAGATTGAGTCAAATATTTGCCATGAGGTGCTACAGCTAGGTTCTTTGCCGTTATATCTTATGGCCCTGTGAAGTAGACCACAGTGCCCCAACGTACAGCCAAGTACCATGTGCTGATACAGCTGTGGCCTTGAAGGGCCTCGAGAGTGATGCCCATCATCATCCAAAAGCAGTTTTTAAGCACCTATCTGTACATGGTTCTATCCTAGGCACTGTACAAAACGAGTTAAACAGACATGGCCCTTGCCCCTTGGGAGTTTTCAGTCTAAGATGATGCTGGCATGGACAGACATAGAGGATATTGAGACAACTGAGCAAACATTGAACAAGAGCATAAAGTACTAACACTATGCGCAAGCAAAGGGGTAAGTGCGCTTTGTGGGGTGGCGTATAAAGGAAGGCTCATGGGGTATGAGCAGGATGGGGGAGAGAAACTAGTGAGCCTGTCAAGTTAGGTTAGTTTCCACTGTGAAGTTGGGTTTTCACACAGGGGCAGGATGTTCCAAGCATATAGTGTAACAATAACGATAACAGACTTTCGAAGCAAGGAGAAAAGTTTAGAACTATAGGACTCTAAATAGTTTAGAACTGTTGGACTCTCAGTAGCTTCAAAAGTCTACAGTTCTGAATGACACTGAAAGTGGGATTAGTGTTTTAATTTGGCAGGTTGGCATTTGAGTTTGGTCTAGGTCAAGACCAGTTCAATGTAAAGTAAAAAGCAAACAAAACACCAGGAGTTTAAGTAGTTTCTGTGAGCAGTCTATTTTGCTTATTTATTTTTTTATTTTTTTATTTTTTATTTTTTTTACGGTACTGGGGATTGAACCCAGGGGCATTCTACCTCCGAGCCACACCCCCAGCCCTATTTTTTTTATTCTTTATTTTGAAACCGGGTCTCACTAAGTTGCGGAAGGCCTCACTAGGTAGCTGAGGCTGGCCACGAACTCGGATCCTCCGGTCTCAGCCTCCCAAATGCTGGGATTACAAGCGTGCGCCACCACGCTCGGCTATTTTGCTTATTTAAATCTATCTAATAAACTATTATGAAAACCTTAAGAGTTCATGGGAGCTGTTATTTTCTCAGGAAATTTAATTGAAGTTGTCTCATGAAGCGCCTTTATCTGCTTATTAAATCATGTTGCATGTTAGAGACATTAACACTCTGACAAGGCATAGAAATTCATTTCTCAAGAATTGTTCATAAGTGTTTTTGAGAATACCTTTGGATCCCAGAAATAGACCCTGGAGTCCAGAGTATTATTAGAATCAGAAAATAGATGTTGAACATTGTTACCTATTTGTCCTTCAGTCACTGATTTCTTAAATTCCAAGGTGTACTTTTTTGCTTATTTTTTGGTTTGGGGTTTGTTTGTTTGAGATGGTCTCATGTGTTGCCTAGGCTTGTCCTCTTAACTCCTGGGTTCTGATCCTGCCTCCTCAGCATCCCAACTAGCTGGTTCTACAGGGTGGCACTGCTGTACCCAACCCCAAATGTACATTTAACAAAACATGAATTTGAATCATAGCAGTAGTAAGTCTACTTTTGCAATGTCTACTAGACAGAAATGATTACTTTTTTTTTTTTTTTTTTTAGTAGACATGGACTAGTGAGTTTCCCAGAAGTTTTCAGCTTGCTTTTGATGCCACTCAAATCTTAAATGTGAAAACTTGAATTTACCCCAAATAGGGTATAATCTTTACAAAAGCTTTTTTATTGTTCAGAAGATTTCACAATAGACTATTTTTTTTAATTGCAAGCTTCTCTAGTGCTCTTTAAATTGTTGGATTTTGAAAACTTATACAAAGCCTTTTCAGTGGCCACCCATTGTATAAATACCGTAATGTTGAAAGTATAAGGGGTGAGACCCATTACGGCATTAAAATTCAATAATGCCTTCTTAAAATGTTGAAACATTTATGCCTGAATTTAACTTGTGTGATACGTTTATTCATGTTCTTTCCTTTTTATTAGAATGGAGGTTTTCTAGGGTTAGGGTCTTTCCCCATTTCCTGTTACTCTTTGTACTATAATCTGACAAAAAGAAGAATCTAGTGACTGTTGATATTTTCCTAAGATTATCATCCTAAGCCAACGAACAGTAGTACATAAGCTTTCCAATAGAAAAAGCATGAGTTAAGCCGGGCGTGGTGGCGCACGCTTGTAATCCCAGCATTCGGGAGGCTGAGACCGGAGGATCCGGGTTCGCGGCCAGCCTCAGCTACCTAGTGAGGCACTCTGCAACTTAGTGAGACCCGGTTTCAAAATAAAGAATAAAAAATAGGGCTGGGGGTATAGCTCGGAGGTAGAATGCCCCTGAGTTCAATCCCTAGTACCACAAAAAAAAAAAGAAAAAAAAAAAAAAAAGAAAAAGCATGAGTTAAGGGACTGCCACTCAAAGGATTTCAGTGAATGTTCTTACCAAATAATTTGCCTAAGTAATCTTTAGCTCTCATAAATACCTCCCCTTGGCAACAGTTTATTATTCTAACGGCATGTTTCACACTAGGCATTGATTCTTTCTTCTAAATATTAAACTAGAGCTGGGCG
>PVLC010038578.1:0-14681 GCA_004027655.1 Graphiurus murinus | reverse complement strand
ACATCAAAGTCAATCACTAAACTGACCAGGAGATAGGGGGAGGGTGGGTGGGAATTGGGGAAGGGTTAATGAGAAATATGTGCATGGATGTCTTTACCTGTACTAGTTTGTACCCAACAAAAATGTGTAATTAACCCTGTTGTACCCAAGAAATGTATAAAATTCCATGCTAAAAAATTAAAAAAAAAAAAAAAAAAAAGAAATGGAGAGCTGACCAACACACCAGCACAGTATACATGAATCAAAACATCACATTATACCTCATAAACATGTACAAATATCATGTCAGTCAAAAAACAGATAATAGCCAACCCTGGTGGCATGCACACCTATAATCCCAGCTACTTAGGAGGCTGAGGCAGGAGGATTACAAGTTCAAGGTAAACTTGGACAACTTAATGAGACTTTGTCTCAAAAAAGCTGAGGTGTAGCTTACCTGTAGAGTATCCTTGGGTTCCATTTCCAATATTGCAATATATAGTTTCTTTCAGTTTATTAAAATACAGTTGGATAATTAAATGCAAATATTTGAGGATTCTTTTACTTTCTAGTTTTAATTTTACAAGTTTTGGGGGGTACAGTATGATAATTTGATACAATACACAACATATAATGAATTAATTATCATTACTATATCCTTTAACACTTCAATTTTAATAACAAATAAAAATTGTACATATTTTGGGGTACAGTGGGGTTTTCAAAACATGTACAAAATATAGGTGGATCAAACCGAGCGTGGTGGTGCATGCTTGTCATCCCAGTACTTGGAAGGCTGAGACAGGAGGATCTGGGTTCATGGCCAGCCTTAGAGCCTTAGTGAGACCATTTTTCAAAATAAAGAATAAAAAACAGGACTGGAGGTGTAGTTCAGAGGTAGAATACCCCTGGGTTCAATCCCTAGTACTGCAAAACATGTATACATACATATATATATATATATATATATATATATATGGATAAAATCTTATTTGTGTTCATTGTACTTATGCATCATAATATGGTTCAGTGTGATATAAACATACATGCACAGAACACTTGTGTGTTTCCCATTGAGTCTCACCCCATTACCTCCCCCACCCCATATACAATATTAAAATTGGTATTGATAACTTCATATATGAATATAGGATTATTAAACTGTTTCCTTCATCAAATCTCCCCTTTCAACTCCCCGCCTTCCTTCTCAAATCTCCTTCCATTATTCTAGTATCTTCCCATGTTTATTTGAAGTCCTTTTTATTTCCCAGTTTCTCTCTCGCTTCCACATATAAGTGAGAACATACGGACCTTCACTTTCTGAGACTGACTAATCTCACTTAACATAATGCTCTCTAGCTCCATCCATTTTCTTGCAAATGACATAATTTTGTTTTTTATGGCTGAATAAATTCCATTTTGTGTATATACCATAGTTTTCTAATCCATTCATCTGTTGATGGATACCTAAATTAACCACAATTTGGTATTGAGAATTGTGCTGCTATAAACATGAATATGCATGTAAGGAAAACTGATGAATGAAATAGTTCAAACAATGGTATGTTCATGTATGATGGTATCATTGTCAATCTCATGAACATACATGGAGAGGTAAGGGGAAGCTGGGTATGATCTGGAGGGAAACACACCAAGGGCTGTGTGCATGTATGTTTGTATTACTGTGAACCTCACCATGATGTATAATTACAATACACCAAAAAAAGTATTTTAAAAAGAAATATAAATTCTCAAAAATGTGTCAGGAGATATAAAGAAACAACAAATGTAAATTTTATACCTGAAAAATACATTAAATGGGGGAAGTTATGTTAGCAAGACAGTGGTCTTGGAAGCTCTAGGACCTCGTCCTCACATGGAAATATTAAAATAAGCCGGGCATGGTGGCACATGCTTGTAATCCCAGTACTTGGGAGGCTGAGACCAGAGATCCGGGTTCGCAGACAGCCTCAGCTACTTAGCAAGGCCCTCCACAACCTAATGAGACCATGTTTCAAAATAAAGAATAAAAATAGGACTAAGGGTGTAGCTTGGGGGTAGAATGCCCCTGGGTTCAACCCCCAGTACCGAAAAAAAAAAGAAATATTAAAATAACACTAGGGAAATGAAAACCAACTTTATAGAAACTCTGAAAACTTATCAAACATCTATAGGAACTAAATAAACACCAAATCCATTAGAAAAGTCACATTCAAGACTGTAGGGAATCATGAAATCATGGTTTTACCAATCCTGCCCTACCTCCTCACTCCTTTGACACAGCTGAGAGAAAATGGCCAATTTCTTAGTTGTCTCCCTCAGTCTTGGAGAGTAGCAAAGTAAAACTTATATGAAATGTTTAAAATATATGTGTGCTGCCTCAGAGACTGGTTTCCATCTCACCTGACTCAGAGATCCACAGAGGGAAAAAGGCAGAATAGCTCAGGATGCAGGCTGGCAAAGGCCATAGAAAGCAGTGGCAGACAGTGTGATGCATGAAAACTTCAGTAGACTGCACACCTAAGGAGGTCAGAATGTAATGGAATATCTGGAGACTCAGGCAACAAGTGCAGGTAAGACATTTTAGGAAATGAAGCTGTTTAAAAATGCTTGTATATTATATTAGGGGATATAAAAATTAACAGACACATACAAACCCTAGTAGAATATAAATCAATATAAGACCTGAGAAGATCTTATGCCTTCACTCTAGGCTGATACCAGCATGTATTAACATATCCTAATAAATGGTGAAGGTGTTCACTGACAGTGTATAAAGACTAGGAATGGTAGCAGATTTTTTTTCAAATGCTCAGTGTTCAACAAATGGTCACAATGCATACAAAGAAACAGGAAAGTAGGGACCATTCAGAAGAAGAAAACACATTTCCACAAATTGTGCCTAAAAAGAACAGGCGTCAGATTAACTAGATAAATATTTTAAACATCTGTCTTAAATAGGCATGAATAGTGAATGGAAAACATGGACAAAAATACAATGAATCAGGAAAATGATATGTGAACAAAATGAGAATATGAACAGAGTTAAGAAAGTATGTTAAAAACAAGTTTTGCAACTGAATAATAACTGAATTGAAAATTCTGTAGAAAATTTCAACAGCAGACTCAAGCAAAATAAAGAGACAGTGAATTTGAAGAAAGGTCATTTGAAATTATTGAATTAGAGGAGCAAAAAAAAAAGTAAAAGAAGAAACATGAACTAAGCGATTTATGAGACAGTATCAAGCATACCAATATATATCACATTGACCTAAGCATATTTCTATCTCCACCAATATATTGTGGAGATTTTCCAAATTTCACATCTAGTTTCTTGGATAATGGCAAAGAAAGAGAACTGAAGCCCCATTTGCTTAAATATACAACCTGACTTCCTTCCTAACTCTACATACCCAGTAGAACTGTGGTGTTAAAATCAAGTCATTTCTACAGGCTTACTGTTTGTACTTAGGAGTCAAATACTCTTGGTTAATTCCCACTCTGGGGCCTTAATATCCTAATGGGTACATCATGTTCTGAATAATGTCACCATTATGTTCTATTGTGACCAAGACTCATGGGCACAGCACCTTGTATATCTTGTCAATACCCCTGCATGTTATCCCTAATGAAACCATACCTCAAAATACAGTGGGTACTCCTATCGTTCTTTAGATCAGTATCCCCTGTTTATATTAACCCAGGATCAACAAGCAAAACAGACAATATTTATTCCTGTCTCAATAGAAATTGCAATATCCTCAAAAGACATCAGTGTTGGCACCAGTACAACTGCTTTTCCTTTTCAAAAAAAAACTTAAATCATAACTCCCAACCAGCACTTTTGGATAAACTTTTCAAATAATACCCAGAGGCTACATAAAACGTTTTCACTAATGCAACAAATCCATGATTCTCTAACCCAAATGGTAATGGATAACAGAAAAGGGGGTTTATGCCATTTAGTGAACCCTTAGTGTGAGTATATTAATAATTCTAAACAGGTACAGGCTAAATGATGAGAACAGGTTAAAGTCCCACCAAATCCTCCAACGGAGTCCCTTAAATCCAGCAGTATCTGTCCTGTTCTTTTGGCTTTCTTCCATAAATCAGGGTACCTAATTGCAAACTGGATTCCAACCCTCATCATCTGCCTAATAACATTCTTCCTAGTTCTCACCCTTATCAAAGCTAACCTTCAGAGACTAAGTCAAGTGATTCAGTCACCTTTAACATCTTTACAACCCAGGTGGCAAGTGTTATTTTAATTTGTCTTGTTAATGATATTGAAACGCCACAGGATCAATAGTATTTTACATTTTACAATTTCAATCAGATGAGGTGTACCAGACTTGGGAGCATTCAGGGTGGTAGTAATGTGTATTCCACTGTGCCTGGGACTTTAGGGACTGGGACCTTTTCTAAAAATCTTAGAATGACAAGTTGGCTTTAGAACTTACTATCCCAACTTAAAGTTTATAGTTTTAATGTAAGATAGTGTTGTTAACATCCTTTTCAAAACCTTTGAAATAATTACTGGTAACCTGCTGAAATGATCCTGTTAATGTATCATTGATGTGTCTATTTCTCTGAAACCAAAAGTAACTAATAAGGTCATTGCTTGTTCTCACTGCAATTTAATGAACAGGTAGATTTATTGAATTTTAATAATTAATGATGGTGGGGGAGGCTGAGGCAGGAGGATCACAGGTTCAAGGAGAGCCTTAGCAACGTAGCAAGACTCTCAGCAACCTAGTGAGACCCTGTTTCAAAACAAAAAATAAAATCCATCTGGAGTATTTCGGAGGTAGAATGCCCCTGGGTTCAATCCTCAGTACCATGCACAGAATAACCACTGGTTATTATTATAATTATTAATTATTATTAATTATAAATGTGTTCTATTGTTACTATCTAGTCTTTCACATGTAAAACTATAAATCTATCACACAAGTCAGTTTATTTGCAAACAGAAAATATTTATAACCATAGTGGACTCTGAAATACCCAATCATTAAGCTCCCTGGTAACTGGGTGATTTGGCTGTTTGATTTTTATTAGCTAGGATTCTTTTTTTGTTTCTCTCTTGAAATATCTATAATAGGATGCTTGCAAATGGTATTTAAATATAAAAACTCTGTATTAAAAGGAAAACTGAATCCCTTCTATATTTTTGTTACTAATAAATAATGCCTTCATAAATTTAAGAGGAAAACCACGTGTGTGTATTCATACTGGATTGCAAATATGCCCTTGAGCTTAATTTAAAATATTTTACTTGACGTAATATTCAATGAAGTTGAATTCCCAAATCAAAAAATACAGTTCAAACATAGAAAAAAAAAAAAAAGAAAGTGCACCAGTGTGATAAGGATGGTCCATACCAGAAGCTTCTCTTGTCCTCCCCTGACCACAACCTGGTGACATTCAAATGTAACATTAAGCTCCTTCCTGCCTTTGGCTTGTGTATTCCGCCGTGACTCCCAATAAAAAGACTTGCCATGGGTCCTTGCTCTCTCTCGGCTTTGATCTCGTTCCCTTGGCACTCTTGCTGTGTGGTTCTGTCATGGCATGCATGAAGTGACTCTATAACTCTAGGACCTAGAAGTATAATAAATCTTTGTTTTCAGTATCACCTCTTGTAGCTGCACTTACCTCATGGAAGAACGCTAAACAGTAGTTCTCCTTCAGCTCCCACCAGCAGTGGCACTTTTCCCCATCTGAGAACTAAAATAGGCATGATGGAGGTAAGTATTTTTTTTTTTTTGTGTGGTACTAGGGATTGAACTCAGGGGCATTCTACCTCCGAGCTACACCCCCAGCCCTATTTTTTTATTCTTTATTTTGAAACCGAGTCTCACTAAGTTGTGGAGTGCCTCACTAGGTAGCTGAGGCTGGCCTCGAACCCGGATCCTCCGGTCTCAGCCTCCCGAATGCTGGGATTACAAGCGTGAGCCACCACGCCCGGCTGGAGGTAAGTATTTAAAGCAGTTCATAGACTGAAGAGAATATTACAAATAAGGCCTCCTCTACTTCCACTGGTTCTAAGAAGATAGATATATAATATGAATATTATTAATACCATACATTATTAATATTATATATTATTGACATTATTAAATATACAATACTAATATTATTAAATTAACTTAATATTATATATCATTATATATTATTTTTATTTAATATTATATATTTATAATTATATATATGATTTTAAACTCCCAACACAATGATGTAATCACTATTATACAATATGTCAGTGGAAGAAATTAAGAAAATAAAATAGAAAATAGAACCATATATAATCTTTTATATTTATCCATATATTTATCATTTCCACTATTATTTATTTACTTATTCATTTATTTTGATACTAGGGATTGAGCCCAGAGGTAAGATCTTAGAGATACATTCCTAGCCTTTTTTAAAGAATACTTTTTATTTTAAAGCATGGTCTTGCTAAGCTTCTAAGGGTCTAGCTAAGTTGCCAAGGCTAACCTGGAACCTGTGATCCTCCCATCTTAGTCTCCCAACTTAGTTTCCCAAGTAGACTTGAATTACAGGCATATGCCATTGGGCCTAACAACCCAGTATTTTATTCCTGTGGATTCGAGTAAGCATCAATAGTCACTTTCTTTGTATGTAAAGAACTTCTATTATATTTCTTATAAGAGTCTTTTAAAAGCCCACTGGCAATGAGTTCACTCACCCATGTTTATTTGGGTATTTCTCTATTTTATCTTCATTTGTTAAAGTGTTTTGTTGGATATAGCATCCTTCTTTGACTTTTTAAAAAGCATTCCAAATAAGTCATTCTTCAGCCTTATGGCTTCTATTGTTTCTGATGAGAACTTAACTACTAAGCACACTGTTATTCCATGTATGTGATCAGTCATTTCTCTTGCATAGCTTTTTAAACATGTTTAACTATTCAACAATGATTCTTATATCATTCCTGTGGTAAGCATTTTTGATTTCTAGATTAATACTTATTTTTTTGTAGTACTGGGGCATAGGGGCATTCTACATCCGAGCTACACCCCCAGCCCTATTTTTTATTCTTTATTTGGAAACAGGGTCTCACTAAGTTGTGGAGTGCCTCACTAAGTAGCTGAGGCTGGCCGCGAACCCGGATCCTCCGGTCTCAGCCTCCCAAATGCTAGGATTACAAGCGTGTGCCACCATGCCCGGCTCTAGATTAATACTTTTGATCAAATTTGTGAAGGCTTGTTCCTTATTTATTCAAATATTTTTTCTAGCCCTTTGGTTTAGTCTGTTCTTTCTGTTAATCACATTAGTTGTATGTTGGCAAACTTGAGGTTACATATGTATCTGGGTCTTTATATATTTCTCTTCAACCTATTTCCCCTCTCTCCTTCAGACTGGAAAGTATCCTTGTTCTGTCTTCAAGGTCACTGATTCTTTCTTCTAGCATTTTCTATCTATTATTTATCTCATTTAGTAAAATTTTCATTTAATTTATTCTGTTTTTCAACTCTAAAAGTTCCATTGGATTCTTCCATAGATTCTACTTCTTCCTGACATGCTGCATTTGCTGATTCATTATCTTTATATTTTCTCATAGTTTTTTTTAACCAATGGTTAACTTCCATTTAAGCACATTTATAATATATGCTTTGAGGTATTCATGTGCAATGAACATCTGGTCCCACTCAGAGACAATTTTCACCGACTGCTTATTTTACTAAGGTCATACTTTCCTGCCTTTTTGGACATTTCTTATCATGCAATTTCTTACAATTAAAAAAAACTATACATAAAATTAAATATTTTGTAGCAACTCAGAGTCTTGATTGTGCTAATTTATCTCCTGAAGTTTTTTCTTGTTCTTAGTTTTATTTTGTCAGTAATTTACCTGGACTTTATCTGTAAAATCTGTCCCACTGCATTGTGTATCTATGTTCATTATAATTTTTCATTTTAGCCTTTATCCTAAGGGCCACTCATGTAAATAGTTTTCGGGCAGTTAATAAGTGTTTAGAGGCTGTACTTAAACATCTTTAGTCTATAAACTTCTATTTTTGTGGACTTAAGTTTGCTTTAAGTATTTTATTCAAGTATAGGCAGTTTTCAAGTATTCACTATCTTTTACTTTCCATCACGGTAAGGGTACTAAACAACCAGAGATGTGGAAAATGCTAATAGAGTCCCTCAGAGGCTGCCTAATTTCAGGGTCTCCCCTTAAATTTCTGTGTAGTCCTCATGGCTACCTTTTGCCCCATCTAGGACTGCAACTGCAGCCTCAAGCTAGAAGTGCTGCAGGCTTTTCCCATATACTCCTGGGCATGAGTTTACAGCTCTTTGATCCAAATCAGTCAGTTTCTATGGCAGTAAATTGCTGGTTTTTAATAGTCAGTTCCTCCCTAGCTGGTGAGGATAGGGAACTTCCCATGAAAGAATGCATAGACTCCCATTGAGCTTACCTAAAGTTCAGCTGTTTTATTTTTCTAGTAGATACTTTTTACTTTGTTGCCTTTGTTCAATTTCTAGAGCTCTAAAGCGATTGTATTTCATTTCATTTGGAGTTGTTTCTATAGACAGGATCTGTCAACCTCTTCACTCTTCCTTCGCTAGATGTCCTAACATAATTCATAATCTACTTTTATTATAGGTGAGAGAAAATGATTTGCAATTTATCCTAGGGCTTCTAGTGAATTCAAATAGAATTCTTAGAGGTAACAGTAAAGGTAGGTTAGCCTGCCTCATCTCATTAAATATAATTTACTGCAAACACTTAGATAGGCTTTGTGCTTATTAAGTCCTTAAAGAAAAACAGGAGGCTTTATCAGGTTACCCTTTTGAAAATTGATTGCCCATTACTCTAAATCAAATTATAGCTACATTGGAATATTTAATAGTATTTCTGTTTTAATTTAGTTCACTAATCCCTCACACATTTTCATAAAAATTATTTAAACATGTGTGATCAAATTATATGACTTGGTTTAAACAAGATGAGAGAATGAGTATGAAAAACTCTTTTAGGTAAAGAATACAAGGCAAGATTATTGTTTTTCCTCACTGAATAAGCTTTATTTTAACTGAAACATAAAAAACATGTTATGGAATTTTTATCTGATGGTCTTTAATATATGCACTATAGTTTCTAGTTATTTTTAAAGTAAACATATTTTTATTTAGGTTAAGCTTGCACAAACAGAAAAAACCATACAATTACATTTAAATTTTAATTAATCTATTTTTTTGAATTGGGAGTTCTTAAAGTTAAAATACTGGTTTCTTGAGGATTAATGAGAAAAGTCATTTTGTTTTCTTCTATGAGTCCTGTTTCCCCCAAATCTAGGGTTTGAAAGTGCATTTAACAAATCTTCAAAATAATCTTTTAAAAAAGCACCCAATTTATGTGCAGGTAGAATCTTCCAAGGCTGAATTTTTATTCTGAGCATCACTTTGATCACTTAGAGCAATTCAGAACTAGTTGTTTGTACTGATTAAGTTTTTGTTGTTGTTGTTGTTTGTTTTGTAAAGTACCATGGTTACATCAGGAAGTTTTTTTTTTCTTATAAGGAAATTGTGAGTTAAGGAAAATAGGCTCAGTCAGTAGCTTGAGGTAAAGTACTAGAGGTAGAGGGAATAGAAAGAGCAATGACTGAGAGTCAGGATGAGCCTTGGCATATGCTAGGAGGAGCAAAGAAGCTTGTGCAGCTAGAACAAAGTGAACAAGGGGAGAGATGAAGTCAGAGGATAATAGATTAAAGAAAATGGGAGGTTATGTAAAATCTTTTAGAACACTGTAAGGAGTTTGTCTTTACTTGGAGTGAGATGTGGAGTGAGTTGTCTTTACTTGGAGTGAGATAATTTTTATGGATTTTGATCAGGAAAGAAATGTGATGTGTTCTGCTATATTGTAACATGATCCCTCAAGCTACAGCTTTGAGAATACATTGAAGGTGTGGGAATGAAATGGGTAGAAGCACGGATATATAGATGATACCATCCCAAGCCTACAGATCTTGTGAGGTTATGATAGCTTTAGTATTAATATGATGAATCTCAACCCAACTTGGAGTTGCAAATCAAATTAGTTGAAAAAGTGAAATCCTAAATAAGAAATTTCTGAGACTATATATGTTAGCAAATGTACTATTCTCTCTTCAGCTGTCTGTTAAACTTGTGTAAAAAATAATCTCTCAGTTTAGCTGAATTCTGAAATAGCTAACCATGGCATATTGTACTGTTCTGCTCAGAGAACATATACTGATAATTTTGCTAACTGCAACTGGAAAATATCTTCAGGTTATACAACTATAATCTCAATCTAAACTTGACAGGCTCATGCCATGAAAGATAGCTATTATCATCACAAGATTAACAGCATTTCAGTAACATCATTAATTCTCAGGATTATATGGTTCAGCATCTGGGCCTGCAAAGTTGAAATCAGCCTCAGAACCACTACAGCCTAAAAATGACTTCATTGAATTTCAATGCAGATGGATTAATTCCAGTACTGTAAAGTCAACATACTCGAACACTGGCTACATCACAATCTTCATTACTGTGGCCTGGATCAAGTTGTGATGAAGTAATTTCCCTTGAGTTTAGTACTTAGAAAACCTATAGAGTGATCTCCTTGGACTTGACTTGAGAGCAGCCTTCCATTCTCCTTCCACCAAGTAAATTGACTTTTATCAGTTGCATATGGATATCTATGATTTGGAGAGTTTCAAACAAGATCCATATGGTTTGTGGCACTCTATCCTCAAACATTTGGATGCATGAAATGAGATTCATTTTTTGGCACAGGTGATGGAATTAATAACAAATGATATAACACTCAATGTGAAGGTCTAACAATAAAGGAAAGCACTAGGTGACTGTAATTTTATAATGCTTCTTCTCCTTTGGCAGTAGAGAAATACCTTGGTCACCTCATTCATATTGCTTGGACCTCAAATTCTCAAAAAACAATTGAAATAGGGAGAATGTTAAAATTGGGCACCAACTAGTTAAATTCAGGGAATAAAAGGTACAATTAAAATTTAATGTCAATTATTGAGCGTCATAATTTTGATTTACATGTGCCATATTACAGCAAATGTTCACTTATTTTCAAATCAAAGCAGCATATTTAAGGAACATGAGTATGATGGTTAATTTGCATAAACTTTTGAATCTGCTATAATTGTGAGCAAATCTACAAGTGTTGGCAGTCAACTAATTTCTTTTTCTTTTTCTTTTTTTTTTTTTTTGCGGTACTGGGGATTGAACTCAGGGCATTCTACCTCTGAGCTATACCCCAGCCCTATTTTTCTTAATTCTTTATTTTGAAACAGGGTCTCACTAAGTTGTGGAGTGCCTCACTAGGTAGCTGAAGCTGGCCGAGAACCCGGATCCTCCAGTCTCAGCCTCCCAAATGCTGGGATTACAAGCGTGTGCCACCACACCTGGCAACTAATTTCCATGTTTTATATTTTCTGTCTTTTTTTGAGAATATTAGTTTTTATTTCACACTTAGTTGTTTGATGGAACTCAACCTTTTTTAACCAGTCTACCAATTGCACACATTGATTGTTTTTCATCTGATCACTTGTATTCCTGCAGTTACTTGGATAAACAATAAGTATTCAGTAAATATCTACTGTATGCAAATCATTGTGCCAATTACAGTTCATAATATAATGACAGAAAAGATGGAATTGCATTCTTGGAGTAACTGAGAGTACAGAGAGTTTAGATTTCCATAAAAACATATATGTGAGTAAAAGAACACTAACTTGTGCTAACATAGTGGCAAAAAATATGATGTGAATTTAGAAAATAAAAATTCTATTTAGAGTAGTTGATCAAGACTGAGTTCCATGGAAGAGGAACTCATTTGGAGAAAGTAAAATGAACAAAGTCATAATATCAATAAAAATGCAAACTCTTTTTAAGTATGCAAGTAAACCAATCTAAGTGGAACATAGTTTATGTAAAGAAATAAAATTGAAAAGGTAGGTTGGGACTTAAATATCATATTATGTTTTTTGGATATTACCTTTTAATTACTAAAATATTATCAAAGGATAATGAGCAGAAAAGTAATATGATTAAAGCCGTTCTTTGGAAATGAAGCATCTCCAATTTGCTTATTGCAGTGATTGAAGTAATTGAACTACATGTGGTTATTTTTTGCCACTACTAGCAATGGATAATATTGGGCAATCTGCTATTGAGCCACTGCTTATTATTAAGCTATAATAAGTAGTGAGAGTTTGAAATTTTCCACATCTTAGGAACATAAAAGTTGAGGTATTGTTGGAATCATATTGGCTATAAAATCTACTTTTAAATTTTTCTCCTTATAAATATATACAACTTACAACTTAATGTATTTACCTGTGTACTTTTCTCCCATAATGAATTGTATTGATATGATTCTAAACACACATATGAGAATAACTTGCAGTTGAACTTCATATCCAACTGTTCTAAATGGTTTTGCATCTGTAGCCATTTAATACCCTCAGCATATCTATGAGTTAGACAGGCAGACATGATGGCAGTGAGTTTAATACTCAAAGAAATTGAGACTCAAAGAGGTTAACAGTCTTCTCAGAAGTCATTTAATTTATTACCATCAGGGCTAGGGCAGAAGTCAGGTCTCTGAGTCCAATGCCTTTTCTGTTGCACAAAACTGCTCATTCCTCCTTTAAAAATCATACAAGCTTCAGTACCTTTACAAATATGTAAAGTCCCAATACAAATTCAAAAATGCTTAATGCAGAATGAAAAACCTAGCTAAATGAGTTTTTTCCACTTTAACCTGGATGTTTAGACATTGTTGTTGACATAGCTTTAGGATATACTTTCCATAGTTCATTTCAGAGCATCATTTGAGGATTTAACTGCCTATTGAAATCACCATGGCAAATTATCCATGACAGGTTAGGATGAATCAATACCATGCATAATGAAATGGATATTTGTCAATTTTACAGTTTTCTTGATTATACTAACTAATCCTTTTCATGTGATTTATCTAAATTATCCAGACTAGCTGTCTTCATTTATCAAGGGATCTTCAGCTCACTTTGTACTATGTGGACACACTCAAAGTTGTATTTTCTGTTCTGCATGTAGTAAAAATTTCCTTAACTACTAGGACTGGCAGTAACTTGAATTGTTTTAATAATATGAACAAAGGTGAAATTATTTCTCTTAGAGGACTGTGTCTGTGATTCTGATAAAAAAAACTTTGACCTCTTTCTTTTTGGCAGTGGTTTCAATGTAGTTGGTTGACTGTGGAATGATACCTAAGATAAGCCAACAAAGTTGTTAACTAAGTTGTGATTTATCTCTTTACCTTCTTTTTTAAGTCCTGGTCCCTTCTCTTTCAAAATGCCCTTCTCCTAACGCCCCATTAGTCTCACACTATTTCAGCCCAAACTGGCCTTAGGGACTCATTTTGTCTCAGTTAAGAACTGTTTTTCGTCTCATAAATATTTGCTTTAAAACCAGAACCAAGAATTCCAGTCATAAGAAAAAGTTCTATTCTTCAGCATGGTTGGGTTATTTCCTGCTATATCACAGTCCTCACAATACATAGATGTTTCACAAATTAATTGGCAAAATTGATACTACATGTATCAGATGGCAAAATTGATACTACATGTAACTGAAACGTGACTGCAATTTCAAAGTAAAAAAAATTCTTGAGAATAGCAACAATTTCTGTATCATAAGACAGAACTTTACTAGTCTACCATGTGTGTGTCCATCTTCTTAAATTACCTTTCATGTGTCTGCTTTCTGTTGTCTATTCATAGTGGCAAAACAAGTGATCAATAAAAGCTGGCAAGTTATCAAGTAAGCCATAGAAACGATTTTCCAGAATCTAGGCTCTTGCCTTCTATGCAACATGATCACTACTTCTACTTCCCATTTTATCTCCATTCAATGGACTTACAAGTTCGGCCCTTGACCTGCTATCTGATACCCACTCATTTGTAGATCAATTACTTCCCACTAAAGCAATGCCCACTGAACTTTATGCAGAACCTGATGTTTGCTATTTCTCCCACTACATGCTTGTCTTATACTCAATTCTGCTTCTGCCACATAAAAGAATACCTGTAGCAAATCTTTTTGCTCATTCAGTTGAATTCAGAAAGCTGCTCCTGAGCCTGAAAAATGGGTAACATAGAGCACAGT
This sequence comes from Graphiurus murinus, assembly GCA_004027655.1. Lineage (NCBI taxonomy): Eukaryota > Metazoa > Chordata > Mammalia > Rodentia > Gliridae > Graphiurus > Graphiurus murinus. The sequence continues at coordinate 521 of PVLC010038578.1, read as the reverse complement.
GAGAAAATGTATATAGGTTTTTGTTTAATTATTTATTATGGTCATAAATAATTTTACTGCTCCAAGCATTCTAAGTTTTGACGTTTGGGCCTATTTAGAAAAATACACTGGTAGGAAAGTAAACTGAGCTTCTCTGTGTCCTGTTTGTAGGAAGGTACCATTCTTATTGCAGCTCAGCCATGGATACAATTTTTATTACTCACCCAACCTATTATCCATGATGAACACTTATTGCTTAAAAATGTCTCCTATTCTCCTCAGATTTTCTGTAAACTAGCAAGTAAAATCTGTAAATATACTTGGGTAGATAAGATCAAAATCTATATTATTATCATATTCACCATGACTGAATATTCTGTTTTTGAAGCAATGGAGTTGTGGCAGGCAGAAAAAAACTTCAGGGGCAGAATGAGTTTTATGTAGTATTTTGAATAATCTAAGCAAAACAGTAACTTGGTGTCATAATTTGTTTGCTGCCTCAGTATCTATTTTAGTTTTTTTTTTTTTTTTTTTTTTTTTTT
>PVLC010038577.1:0-14779 GCA_004027655.1 Graphiurus murinus | reverse complement strand
ACAGCCTTAAAGAGGATAAACACGAGGGACATTATTCCACTAATTTGACATATTTGTATTTATTTTTAGAAACAAATTAGGTATGGAATTGCCATATGTGAACTAGACAGTCTATAGGATGATTAGTTTTTTGGTTGCAAAAGGTCTTTACCTTTGAACATCAGCTTCAGACAATCACTTGTAAGTCACTAGGGTTGGCCTCCCAAGGTGCTTTCCTGGCTCTTATTCTACTCATTACTCAGCAGCAGACCCTGAATAAAACTGAGGTGCCGGGGTGGAAAGAGGGGTTCTCATGACTGTGACTATGTTCACAGAAATCGAGGAGAGGAGGAATCAGGAGCCTCTGGAAGAGGGGGGGATGATACATCGTACAGTGTCACCTCACTAGCAGGTAGGAGAGCTGACACTTTAACCCAGAGGATGGGACGCCCGAGGTTCCATGTACTTTGCCCTGTCCATGAATGGATAAATGAGGAAATTTGGCATTATTTTCTATGCAAGTGTATGTTAGTACATATTGCAGCAGAGTTACTACTTGTTGCATATTGACATCCAAGTTAATGTGGTCCCACTGAAACCACTGTATTTTCTTGAAATTTCATTGTCTTATTCTAGGGGAGGGGGTACTGGAGACTGAACCCAGGGGCATTCTTCCTCTGAGCACTTTTTATATTTTTATTTGGAAACAGACCTCTCTCTAAGTTGCTGAGGCTGATCTGTCTCAGCCTCCCAAGTACTGGCATTACAGGCATGCACCTTAGGCTAGGTTTTGTGTTTTTATGGAGATCACTGTAGATTGTGCCCTGAGCACTCACTAGAGGTTTTGTCCTAATGTGGAGAGCACAGTGGCCACAGTGTGTTTGCTAAGAGGAAATGAGATGATCAGACATATTGTGTGAACAGTAAATTCTTGTACAAATGTAAGGCATTTACATCCTTTGTTTCTTAGTATGCCAAGGCAGGCACTATTATTCATGTCTTCAGAAAAGTCGTGTCTTTTGTTCAAGATTGTAAAATAAGTCTGGGCTCAAATCCAGTGTGAGATCCCTCCCCTGTTCTCACCTCTTCCTCAGATATAGGCTCCATGCCACTATGTTAAGAGTTCTAGCTAAGTGGCTGTCAGATGAGATGGAGCGTGTTGAGGGTGGGATGGCCATGGAGGCAAGTGGCCTTCCATGGAAGCTGGATGTAAGCAGGTGTTATCAAACAGCATTCTCAGGTGGAACCCGGGGCTCATGAGCTCCTAACCCAGAAGGACCACTCCAGCATTCAGGTAAGCACGGAAGTGGGTGAATGGGAATTTCTGGTTAAAATGCAAAGAGAATAAATGCAAAGTCTCAGGAAAGCCTTGAAAAAAAATACTAGACATATTACTTTCTGTTTTTTTTTTTTTTAAAGAATGTTAAGCTCAAGAGCAACAATAGTACATTTATTTCTTCTTTTTTTTTTAGTTAATTGAGCAGTTGCCATGGTAACTCAAGAACTGACTCCTCATTGCCTTCAATGAATTGCAGATCCACATTTTTCATCTACTGAAAGTTGCAGCAAGCTTTTAAGAAAGGTAATCATAATTGCTTGCCTTTCTTTCTGACCTGATGTCAGCATTCTCTCTCTTCCTACGTGACCCTGCAGTGGCAGCATTTCACTTTCATGAATGAGAAAAGTAGAATTGGGGAGAGAGGGTTTGGAAATGTCACCAGGATTCAGCCCTGCAGCCAGCACCAACAGGGGCACTGGGTTAGCACCTCCTTCCTTGACAAAGGGCTTCCAAAGGCCATCCATCCTTGGGTCAAATCCTGGGGCAAGAGGAAGGAAAGGCCCACAAGGCCCTTGTTCTCCAGAATCATTTTTCTTTTTCATATTCCTTTTGCTTTTGCCCTGGCCCCACCTGCATAATCTCTTTTTACTCTAGTTATTGTTATTATTATTATTTGGTTTTTTTTGTTTTTGTTTTTTTTGGTACTGGAGGCTGAAGTCAGGGCCATTCTACCTCCAAGCTAGTGAGATCCTCAGCAGCTTAGTGAGACCCCCCATTTTTTTTTAAACAGGGTCTCACTAAGCTGCTGAGGATCTCACTAGGTTGCTGAGACATGAGATTCTCCTGCCTCAGCCTTCCAAGTACTAGGATTTCAGGCATGTGCCACCATGCCTGGCTTTTTTTTTTAACCTTAATTATTAAAATACTCTCTCTGAAACCAGTGTCCACTCTATCTAAATTTCTTTTTTTTTTTTTTTCTTTTTGCGGTACTAGGGATTGAACTCAGGGATGTTCTACCTCTGAGCTACACCCCCAGCCCTATTTTTTATTCTTTATTTTGAAACCGAGTCTCACTAAGTTTCAGAGTGCCTCACTAGCTAGCTGAGGCTGGCCATGAACCCGGATCCTCCGGTCTCAGCCTCCCGAATGCTGGGATTACAAGCGTGCGCCACCACGCCTGGCTATCTAAATTTCTGAACTGCAGATCTGATGGTGTCTTCCTGCCAGGGCTTTCAGGGCCCTTCCCTTGTGGCAGCTCACAGGGCCCATCCGACTTGTCCCAGCCCATTTCTCTAGGCTCATCCGGGCCACTGTCTGCTCCCATGTGTCCCCTGACTGGGCCTTGGCATGCATTATTGCTTAGTCAGTCTATTATCTTTACTTAGAATGACTTGCCTACCTGCCTACCCAACTCCTCTTATTACCAGACTCATTTTAAGACTGAACTCGAGTTGCTCTCCTTCCTCCCACTGGTATCAATTTCCCTTCTGATGCGTTCCTAAAACATGCTGTAGCTCTGGAGCGGTGCATACTGAATCATGCTCTGCCTTATATTAGAGTTAGCTGAATGCTTTATCCATCTTTCCATCTTTCACGTGCCTTGAACACCGAGGGAGTAAGTGGCTCCCTCAACATTTCTGTATCACTTCCATAGTTTCTCAACATAGTGGACTCTTCCCAAGACCCATCCCACCCCTAATGATGTGACCCTGGCTTCAAGTGAGGATCTGGAGTGCACCTGAACCAAGCTTGGACCATTAACATCCTTCCCGAGGAATTCAGACCCAGAGAGACCGGCCTCCCTGCTGGCTGGACCAGTTGGTAGACACTTTTACCACCAGGGAAATATGACTAGCCAAAGAACAGACCTGCAAAGAGAGAGGACAGTGAGGCGATGTACAGAAAGGAGCCGATATAGAATGGAAAGGAATTCTTAGTGGCCTTTCAGCACCTGGTTCCTCATTGTCTCTAGGGCTCAGACGCATTCTTTCTTGGTTTTATGAGGGGTTCTGAAAGCTTTATAATGAAGTAACCTTTTTGCTGAAGGTAGCTTAATTAGGTTTTTGTGACTTGCAACCAGAACAATCTTAACTAAGACTCGCTTGCCATGAAGGAATGTTTTTGTAACTCTTGGCTCTCCCAGGAGACTGACATGGTTGAAAGCAAGGACTAAGTGAGTTTTAATTAAGTTTCATAGTCCAAGAATCTAGCACAGTGCCTGACATTTGGTAAATGTTCAGTGTGTGCTTGTTGCATTGGCATATTGATGTTTTCTTGAATCAAATGAAATGATCGATAAAAACTAAAGCACCCGGTCCATGTGAATTGTTGGTGGACCAACCGTGCTGAGTGACCCCTTGCTTGCCTCCCCCAGGACAAGAAGAAGGCAGTGCCTGGGGACTTCACCACAGCTCTCTGAAGTCAGGCAGGGAGGAGGTTATCAGGGCCCTCTCAAATGTCAAGAAGAAGCCATGCCCCCACTACTATAGCTTCTGTAATTTATTTGAAATACTCCATTCACACTCACCTAAATTGTGTTTATTTTTATTTTATTAATTTAGTTTTTGTGGAACTTAGGGGCCTTCTACCTCTGGGCTATACTCCCAGCCCTATTTTATTTTTTATTTTTATTTTTTTTTGGAAAGAGGATCTCACTAAGTTACTGAGGCTGACTTTGAACCTGTGATCCACCTGTCTCAGCCTCGCACGTACTGGGATTACAGGTGTGTGCCACCATGTCCAGCTCTAAACCATGTCTATGATAATCCCATTAGAGCATCAACCTTTTTCAGATCATAAAGAGAAAGATTTGGTATGAAAACTGGATGTGATGATGCATGCATGTAATCCCAGTACTTGGGAGACTGAAACAGGATTATCACAGGTTCGAGATCAGCCTCAGCAATATAGTGAGGCTCTCAGCAATTTAGTGAGAAATATTTTCAAAATAAAAAATAAAATAGGGCTGGGAGTATAGCTCAGAGGTAGAATGCCTGTAGGTTCAATCCCTATTACAAAAAAAAAAAAAAAAAGAAAAAGAAAAAAAGAACAAAACAAAACAAAGATAACCTCCAGCATTGCAGAAGTTCTAGTCTACTCAGAATTTATACAAATTACTTCTTTTCATTAAAGTAGGGTTCAAGTTATCAGTAATAATTATCTTCTTAGCCTATCTAAAGAATATTTTCAACAAGCTCAGTTTTGTGATTTTGAATCTCAGAAAGTAATGTCATTGTATTTATTGAAATTGAGACTTAGGAAACCTACAAAATATCCAAATCATGATGTTTTTCTACTTTTTTGCAGCTATTCAAAAGCAGTAGGGAGGAAGCATAATAATATTGAAAGAGATTCATAGCATATTATATGAATAGACAGGTAACTAAATAGTAGGTATATTGAGGCAGGACAGAGGACCTGGGAACAGGAAGAATTAAAAAAAGTATCTATATCACCTTCTGTGAGGTGGGGGAGGTGAGCAGGGAGGTGAGAGACACCAGAGATCAGAGCCCACAAGATAACAATTCAAATTAAGGATTGAAATTGATCAAAAGACATTGGTTCCCCCCAAACCAATTATGACCAATTATAAAAAAGCAGATCAGGAACTTCAGGAAGGTTTAAAAGACCACTTTTCAAAAGCTTGGGTGGTTACTCTTTTTCGGCCCCCCCCCATGTATGTGTGGAGGGGTACTGTTTTTGTCTTCTATCTTTCCCTCACTTAAAATAATTTTTCATATATCTAAGCCCTTTGTTAGTTCTTGGACTTCATTCATTCAAATCCACTGGACAAGAACCCTATAATAGGAGACATCCTGTTTCAATACTATAATCTCATTTTTATAAATAATATATAGGAGAATTTCTAAAGTGTAAATGTTAACTTGTTAAATAGCTTAAATATGGGTGCCTGGTTAAAGATGATTTTCCTTTTATTTTTTAAATTAATTTATTTTTATGGGTGCACTGTGATTATATATGATGAAGTTCACATTTTTCCTTTAAAATCTATATTTTATAATTTCTGTAACATAATGAACATGTATTGCTCAAGAATGCATTTAATGGTTCAGAAGTTACAGATATTAATTGCAGATATTAATTGCAACTGTTGCCTAGTTCAAGAAACAGGAAAAATTTAAGCAGCATCTCTTTTTCTTGTTTCTACCTGCCGCTCCTTTTATTAATAATAACATCTATCAGTTATTGAGGCCCTACTGTGTGCAGATACTATGCTAGCTGCCAGGAGTATAAAGTTGAACATGCTCAGTAAGTATTTGTTAAACCTCTGGTTCACAAAGTCTGGCCGCTGGACCATCAGTATCACATGGAAACTTATTAGAAATACACATTGTCAGGCCTACTGAATTAAAAACTACTGGGGCGGGTCCTACACACTGTGTTTTATCCAACCAGTGCCCTAGATGAGCTGATGATACTTCAAGTTTATGAATAGCGGAGTTAAGGAATAAATGAAGAACAGCTTGGTTTCTGCCTCTGTGGATCCTCCAGTCTACTGGGAAGTGGTGGTGACAGTCCATTCAGAAACAAAAAGCAGCAGTGAAAAACCCTAAAGCTTACCATCACCGGGGAAGCGTGGAATTCCTGTAGAACTTGTACCCCCTGGAGAGGCTAGTAGGGTCCTAACCATTGAGGAACTCATAATCCACTAAAGAGTTTGAAATCAATCTTAAGTAAGAGCAGGGTGAAGCCATAAAATGGTTTTTAAGGATGTGGGTGATAAAATTAGATCAATGTTTTAATAAGATTAATGGAGTTCTTTGGAGAAAGAAGTAGCTATGGGAAACAAGCCCCAGGTGTTAGCACTCAGAAGGGAAGCAGGAGGCTGAGAATCAGATCAAAACTTGCCAGGATCCTGTTCCCTCAAAACAGGAAGTTGCTTGTTTGGAAAATGACAGAAAAATCTCAACATTCTGTCACTGGAGCTCCACTGGGGAGTGACCAGGCTTTGTCTGTGGTAGCATGAATAATGGCCCCTCAAAGAACTCCATTTCCTAGTCCTCAGAAGCTATGGGATTGTGGTCTTATGTGGAAAAAGGGGCTTTGCAGAGGTGAGTAAGGGTTTGAGATGAGGAGACTTTCCTTTATCTGGGGACTTGATGTAATCATAGCGGTCCTTAAAGAGAGAGGCAGGAGGCGAGAGTCAGAATGAAGCCGTGTGCAGGTGTGTGTGTGCTGCTGGCCTCTAAGATGGTGGAAGGGACACAAGCTAAGGACTGCAGAAGCCTCTAGAAGCTGGGAAGGCAAGAAAATGGATCGGCCCCTAAGATCCCACAGAAGCTGCTCTTCTGCTGCCGAGGAGTGCACTTTAGGACTTCTGTCCTCCAGAACTGTTAGATAGGAAATTTGTGTTACTTTGTTTCATTTTTTCATATTAGGGATTGAACCCAGGGGCAACCTATCTCTGAGCTACACACCCAGCTTTTTTATTTTGGAACAGGGTCTCACTAAGTTGTGGAGTGCCTCACAGGCTGGCTGTGAACCCGGATCCTCTGGTCTCAGTCTCCCAAATGCTGGGATTACAAACATGTGCCACCACGCCTGGCTAGCCGTGTTGTTTTAAATCACTAAGTTTGTAATTTGCTATAGCAGGTAGGACACGAATCCACTGTCTAGTCATGCTGGAAAGCCCACCATTGGATGAGCCTCTACTCCAGCAACCTCATGCACACAGAGATGTTAACAGTCTCACTTTTTTTTTTTCTTTTTAAACAGGGTCTTGCTAGGTTGCTGAGAGTCTCACATTATTGTTGAGGCTATCTCTGAACCTGCAATCCTCTTGTCTTAGCCTCCCAAGTACTGGGGTTACAGGTGTGTGCCACTGTGCCCAGCTGGCCTCACTTTTAATATAAATGAATAGCTATGGACTTCAAAATTTAGGAGGAAATATTTGAATGTGAAAGATGAAAGAAATAGGTACAAGTAAAGAAACATAAAAGAAATACAAAAAAATCATGTAAGAGATAAAGAAAATAAGAAAGCAATCTAAACATTATTCTCAGAAAGTATAAGAAGTATAAGAAGTATACTAAGTATAAGAAGTATAAGAAGATAATTGCATGTATAAAATAAAAAATACAATCATGGTGTGGGAAAGGGACAATTAGAAACAAAGATATCTTGAATGAAATGATCAATTCAGGAAGTTTAACACTGGATTTTAAAAAGCAAGAACAGAATTAGTAGAAGACAGAAAAAGAGCAAGGAAAACTAATGCTGTAAAGTGTCCCTGGGTTAGCCGGGCATGGTAGCATATGCCTGTAATCCCAGTACTTGGGAGGCTGAGACAGTAAGATCTCAGGTTGGAGGCCAGCCTCAGTAACTTAGTGAGAGTTTCTGCAACTTATTAAGATCCTGTTTCAAAATAAAAAAATGAAAAGGGCTGAGGATGTAGTTTGGAGGTAGAATGCCCCTGGGTTCAATCCCCAGCACCACACACCACACACACACACAAATGTCCAAGGATCGAAGGCCTTGAGTGTTCACATTCAAAGCTCACAGCAAATGCCCAGCCCAGTGAATGAAACAAAAGATCCACCGGAGGGCATAGCACAGGGACACTTGAGAACACTAGGCATGAATAAAGGCTCTTAAAAAACCTTCTAAGGAGGTGCAGGAGACACAGGTCATGATAGCAGAGGACTGAAAGCCAGAACAGCCCAGATTGCATGGCAGAACAGAAGACAATAGCTTGGCGCCACCAACACTGTGAGGAAAATTGATGGCCACTCTAGTGTTCGATCCTGACAGCTTATCAGAGAATTATGAGGAAAGAATAAAGCCGTCCAGTAATGGAAAATGTAAAAGGAACTTTGACCTTCCATTGACTTTTGTAAGGAAACGACTACAGGATGTGTTCTAGAAATGTAAGAGAGTACATAAAGAGGAAAAGCTTGGACCCCAGATCCTGGGAAAGGCTTCCGACAGGTGCACACACTGCAGGTTCACTGGCCTCACCCAAAGAGGCCACACTGGGCAGGAGAGAAGGCCAGGCTTTCAGGTTCTACGATGACCTGCATGCCACTCCTTCAGTCTGCATGGGTCTTTGGATCTAGGGTGACCAACCATCTCTGACTGCCCAGAGCGAAGGGGCTGCCCAGATGTGGGACTATGGGCTTTAGACTTGGGAAAACTCAGGCCTCCAGGAGGTTGTCACCTTCTGGAACTGTGGCCCATCCTTGTTCTTTTGTGTTTGTGCTTTTGGCACATGCTCTCTGCACACTGGATTCCAACTCACCCAGTAGCCTCGACCAACTTTGAAGTTGGAGAAATACATCCATGTCAACCTGCTTCTCTTTTCCAGCAAGATCCAACACAGAACACAGTCTGTTCCTGAGACATTTCTTTCTTTTTTTTTAATGTGTATCCTCAGCCCTTTTAATTTTAATTTTTAAAAATATTTATTTATTTATTTATTTTTGTGGTACTGGAGATGGAACCCAGGGGCATTCTACCTCTGAGCTACACCTTCAGCCCTATTTTATTCTTTTATTTTTTTATTTTTTGCGGTACTAGGGATTGAACTCAGGGGCATTCTACCTCCGAGCTACACCCCCAGCCCTATTTTTTATTCTTTATTTTGAAACCGGGTCTCACTAAGTTGTGGGATGCCTCACTAGGTAGCTGAGGCTGGTCTCGAACCCGGATCCTCCGGTCTCAGCCTCCCGAATGCTGGTATTCTTTTATTTTTGAATCAGGGTCTCCCTAAGTTGTGGAGGGCTTCACTAAGTTGCTAAGGCTGGCTGTGAACCTGTAATCTTCCTATCTCAGCCTCTCAAGTCCTGGGATTACAAGTGTGAGCCACCATGCCCAGTTCATTATTCTTTATTTTGAAACAGGGTCTGACTAAGTTACCTCACACTGGCTTCAAACCTGTGATCCTTCTGTCTCAGTCTCCCAAGTACTGGGATTACAGATGTGCACCACCACTTCCTGTTCAGAGTTTTACCTTTATAGTTCCTTAAAAATGATTTACCCTCACACTTCCTGTGGAGGCTTTACTTGCTGTCTCGGATCTTCCAATGGGGGTTTCTCCACCAGACACTGCCTGCCGCTGTCTCAAAGGCTGAGCTGGAGAGCTGTATGGAAACTTCGAGTTCCAGGCACTCTACGTGCACTTACCCTGATCTATGATCACCTTTACGAGTTAACTGCTTTTCTGAAGGTGTTCATTTCTCACATTTTGGAAGCCCCTGCTCCCACTGCTTCTGCTCGGGGGCTCCGCTGTGTTTGCACGCTCCAGCCCTTCCAACCACCAGCCCGCCTGGCTGGTGTGTCTCACCTGCAGCACACATTTGAATTCCTTGGGGAGCTTTTAAAATGTTTTTTTTTTTTCAGGCTTCATTCCCAGACCAATTTAATCAGAATCTCTAGGGTTGGGACCTGGATATGGCAAGTTCTACCAACTCCCCAGCTGTTTCTAATGTGCAGTGGGGCTAGCACTATTGGGTTTAGAGAACTGGATTTTGTTTTAGTCCAGTTGAGCTGCTATAACGAAATGTCACAGACTGGCTGGCTTATAACCAATTTATTTTTCAGAGTACTGGAGGCTGGGAAGTCCAAGATCAAGAGAGGCATGAGCTGCGCTGGTGTCTGGTGAGGGCCTAGACTTCTTTACAAGGGCATTAATTTCTTACTTTTTTTTTGTTATTGTTGCAGTACTGGAGATTGAACTTAAGGGCATTCTACCTCTGAGCTACACCCCCAGCCCTATTTTTTATTCTTTATTTTGAAACAGGGTCACACTATGTTGCTGAGGCTGGCTGCGAACCTGTGATCTTTCTGTCTCAGCCTCCCAAGTACTAGGATTACAAGTGTGCGCCATCATGCCCAGCTTCACTAATTTCATTTAGGATGGTGCTGCCCTCATGACCTAATCACCCCCAAAGGCCTCATGTCCCAACACCATCAAATTAGTGATTAAGGGGGACACAAACACTCATACCATAGCAGTTTTAGAATCAGAGACGCTTGGTTCAACTCTAGTTTTGGCAATGACTAGATGTTACACATTGACCAAATAATTTCACATTTTTTTTTAACCCTCTGAGCTACACCCCTCGCCCTATTTTTATTTTTATTTTGAAATAGGGTCTCACTAGCCGGGCGTGGTGGTGCATGCTTGTAATCCCAGCATTCGGGAGGCTGAGACCGGATGATCCGGGTTCGCGGCCAGCCTCAGCTACTTAGACCCGGTTTCAAAATAAAGAATAAAAAATAGGGCTGGGGGTGTAGCTTGGAGGTAGAATGCCCATGAGTTCAATCCCCAGTACCACACACACACACACACACACACACACACACACACACACACACACAAAATAGGGTCTTACTAAGTTGCTGAGGCTGGCTTCGAACCTCCTGTCTTAGTCTCCTAAACACTGGGATTACAGGCATGTGTCACCATGCCTGGTTAGTAATTTCACATTCTGAGTCTCAATTTCCTCATCTTTGAAACGGGCTTACTAATGTCAATCAGCTAGGGTGGCTCTAGTGTGGATAATGCACGTGAAGAGGAGAGCTTGATGCCTGACCCTGTCAGTATTGAGGGGAAGGAGTGGGTTGTCCTTGCTGGGAGAGTAGGAAATCTTCTCACCATAGAGCAAAAGAAAGGCAACACAGTTAACCAGCTTCTTCGAAATTCTCTGTCCAGAGAAAAGATGAAGCTTGAGATCTTAACTTTTGGTAAAGATAAGTCTATAAATTAAACTCTAAGAAAGAAAGAATATTTGAGAGAAAATGTCTCCATTTAAATGTAAGCCAGACACACTCAAAGTGTGTAAGATTAATGCCATCCAATTACTTGTGTGCCAGATGGAATCAGTTACAATGTTCCAAGGGGCAGGGCTGCATGTAGAAAGGTTATCTATTCAACTCAACTTTGCCAGATAAGGCATTTTGGGGGGGATAAATACTAATTTAATCTTGGAAAATGTATTAACTCTTTGGAAGACCTAGAGTCAACAAGGTATCTGAATTCAGCCATTTACAGAGTCAATAAAAAGAGATAAAAATAAAAGTGACTAAAACCTCTAGAAATAAAACTAGCCAGATGTGTGATGAAAAAGTAACCGTGTCTTATTTTCTGCTGTTTGTTCACTATGGAGAGAGAGAGAGAATATGTCTGGGCTCTTGGGGTAGAGGGAGAAATATTGCCCAAGATGGGTATGATTTGGAGTAGGATTTGAGGAGAAAGGACTCCCTCAACACTCTCTCCCTCCTTCCTGGGGGAGTGAGGATCTCTTTGAACAAAAAGAGAGAGAAGACTCACTCCATCCACACATATTGCCCTAGGAAATGCCAGACTCTGGGGTGGGTTTGGCTGGTGGATGGCTGGGGTCTCTACCACCCCCTGGGCCAGATGGTCACAGAAGCAGCAGGATGCTGTGGGCAGGGTAGCTCCTTTTAGAGTGCATCACATAGGCTTAAGCAATTAGCATTTTGTGTTGATCTGCAGAGCTAATGACAAGAAGCTTCCTCCTCAAACTTTCTGGCTGAGATGAATCTTCACAGACTTCAGTGAGATCCTAGAAAACAGGAAGATTCCCATAAATGACTGAAGAGGGACTTCTATTCATGGTGTTCCGGGATGTCCCCTGAAGAGCTCATGTAGTTCAGAGTTGATGCGATCAGGTCATGAGGGTTATAATCTCATCGGTGGATGAATCCATTGTAATGGATTTACTGGGTGGTAACCTAGGCAGGTGAGGTGTGGCTGGAGGAGGTGGGTCCCTGTGAGTATGGCCTTAGGGACTGTGCTTTTGACTTTGAATACTCTGACTTGCTTGCTCTCTGCCTCAGCCTCCATGATGTGAGAGCAGAGCCTTGATCTCTTCTCTCTGCTTCCTGCTGCCATGCTCTGAGCTCTCCAGAACTTGGCCGCGCATGGAGTGGATCCCGAGACCTCCAAAAACTGAGCAAATAAATCTTCCTTCCTCTAAGTTGTAGGGTGAGTTGTTTTGCATTATAGCAGTGAGAATGTTGACAGAGACACTGTGTAGGGATATGGCCGTGAGACCAAACTGGTATAGAAAAATACAGAAAGCTTACATGACAGACATCCAGTCCTTTCCTAGCTACTATACCAGTATGGCTGAAGGTTTCTAACATGGGCTGATACATACTCATTGTCATGTAGCTGCTGGAAGTGATAGAATTTCACAAATCCAATTGCCTTTGGTATATAATCATTGCATTTAAATATTGAAAAGGATCAATTTAATAAAGAAGTTGGGAAATATATAATAAATTTGAAGATGCACAAACTCACTGAAAGACTGGCTGGCTAACAAGTCTCATCTTACTCGTGAGCAAGCTGATACTCAGAGGACTTTCTAATGCTGTATGTAGCATGGGCAGAAGGTTAGCAGAGGCAAGAGCCAGGCCCTTTCCATGCCTCCCTGATATTTATTATAGAGAAACTCTTATTCAGTTTAACAAGAAGACAGTAGCAGGATGTTCACTGTACCATTTTTTTTCTTATGGTGCTGGAGCCCTATTTTTTTCAGTCTTCTGTTTTTAAAAAGGGTCTTGCTAAGTTGCTGAAGGCCTTGCCAATTTGCTGAGGTTGACTTTGAAACTGAGATCCTCCCAAGTACTAGAATTACAAGAGTGTGCCACCATGCCTGGCTCTACTGTACCAAATTTAAGACACTAAGAATTGGAAACAAGCCGGGCATCGCAACACATGCCTGTAATACCAGTACTTGGGAAACTGAGACAGAAGGATCGCAAGTTCAAGACTACCCTCAGCAACTTAGCAAGACTCTGTTTCAAAATTATAAATAGGAGGGGTTGGGGGTATAGCTTGGAGGTAGAATGCCCCTGAGTTTAATCCCCAGTAGTAACAACAACAAAAACTGAAAACAACCTGAATGTCCACTATAAGAAGAGGACATAACAAAGTTCTGTTACAGTCTTACATTGGAGTGCTGTATAGCAGTGAAGATGCATGAAGCAGAGGCACACAATCAGCATGAGCTGAACAAGAAAATCAAGTTACAGAGGGATATGGATAAGCTGGGCTATTAATAAGGAGGTCAAAACATTCAAAACCCTTCCAATGCTTAGGAATACATTATTTACCAGGCAGTAAATATTTCTTGACTATCTGCCATGTGCCAGATGTTTTAGGTGCTGGTGATCTACAAGTGAACAAAGTGCTTGCATTCTAGAGACATACCTACATGCCTAATAGAAAGAAGGAGACAGATGCAAGAATGACACACACTGAATTCAGAGCAGTGGCCCCCTCTGCAGAGGGCCAGAGGAATTTGACTAGGAAGTAGAGGCCCAGAAACCTTCAGGAATTTGAAAGGTTTTATTTCTTAACCTGGGAAGTGGGTAAATGGTGTTTTCAACATCCTTCTCTGTTGCTTTCTTCTTTCTGAAATACCTTATGAAAGTTGATTTACTTCTGTTTACTACTTTTGCTTCTACAAATTCCATTTGTTCTTGCAGAAACATGTTTCCCCCTGTAGATAACAGCAAGGTTATAAGATTAATGGAGATGCCTTGGGTGCAAGCTGTAAGTGTTTAAGAAAGCCTGCATGCTTGAAAATGACAAGATGTCATGAATAAATACTGTCTCTAGAAGGGCATGGGTGCTGCAGCACATGGCCAGGTTCAGGGACACTGAATGCAGGACTGAATGTGAAGCAAACTCATTTCCAAGGAAAGGCATGGAGGTTCCTCTGCTCCTTGCTCCCCCCCATTCTCCCCACCCCAGGCCCTGTGTCATCTTGCCTGGTCACAGGTGGCTGGTGTGTTGGAGGACTGGCCCATTGATCGGTGGACTGCAGGCGTTCTAGCAAATCATGAACTCTGTATCCTGAGTCATGCAGGACTAAATTGAACCTCATTTGACAGGTCTCATTTCAGGCTATTTAAATAAGCAGGCTTATCTAAAAATCTTCCTCTTTAGAATCCTATAACAAATCCTTGCTTTATTACTGAAGTGCTTCTGATTAGAAAGAAGTGGAAATGCTGCCTCTGTATCCTTTGGCCCTTATTACTCCTAGGGCAATAATCAGAGGTTTAGGAAAAGTTCATGTGCAATGAAGTGTTGGGGTAGGATTATTTGCAACAGAGAGTACATGAAAGGACAAGGGGCCTTGTAGTGGGGGAACGATGAGAACAAATAGAGTATGCCTATGGAGTTGTATTTCATATTGCCATTAAAATATGTTATTACATGAATTATTTTATGACATGAGAAATTCTGTCTCATAAACCAAAAATCTCATTAGACTCTATAAAAATTTATTTCTAATTCACAATTACAGTATTATATTTAAGGGGAACAATGTGATGCTTTGACATGTTTATGAAGTGAGATGATTAAAGTAGGCTAATTAACAAATTTATCATCCCCATACTTATCATTTTTTTATAGAGAAAAAATTTAAAATGTCCCATCTAAGCAATTTTGAAATATACAATGCATTATTACTTATTGTAGTCACAATATTATGCAGTAAAGCACTAAAGCATATTACTTCT
>PVLC010038576.1:0-14669 GCA_004027655.1 Graphiurus murinus | reverse complement strand
GACTCAGAGGTAGAATGCCCCTGGGTTCAATCCTCAGTACCAAAAGAAAAAAAACATAGATGTAACAGAATAATTTTAATCAGGCTTCACTAACAACAAGAGGGAAAATGTCACTTGATGCACATTTTTCTAGGGTGAGAAGTTACGCGTTGATTTATGTATGTAGTTCTACTACTCTGAACTTTGTGGTCTGCAAACTGACTTCTTTCTGACGCTTTCTAAGTTTCCTTAAGGCTGTGTGCA
Source organism: Graphiurus murinus (assembly GCA_004027655.1). Lineage (NCBI taxonomy): Eukaryota > Metazoa > Chordata > Mammalia > Rodentia > Gliridae > Graphiurus > Graphiurus murinus. The sequence continues at coordinate 14,426 of PVLC010038576.1, read as the reverse complement.
TATGTGATATGCTAAGGCAGAAAAGTGTCAAACTAAAGCATCACTTTTTTTTCACCCTCAGTCCTTTTTTATTTTATTTTTTAATTTCCAAACAGGGTCTCCTTAAATTCCTGAGAGTCTCACTACGTTCGTTGTTGAGGCTGGCCTTGAACCTGTGATCCTCCTGTCTTAGCTTCCCCAGGACTGGGACTACAGGCGTGCGCCACTGCATCTGGCTAAGCATCACCATCTTGGTAAGGACTCTCGGCTATAAGTGACAGAATCCTGTTCAAACAGTTTCGTACAACAGAAGAGCCCAGGCCTGGGTGAGACGTCTAGCCTGGCTGAATCCAGGAGTGTAAGCTGTGCAAGCTACACATCTCTCTCCACTCCTTGGCTCTCTGATCCTCTGCACTGGCTTCCTTCTTAGCTGGGTCCTCCTTGGGGGGGCAGCAGGAGAAATGGGAAGCTTATACCTTTACCATTCTAAAGGCTCCAGGGGAAAAGGAGAGCCTCTTCCCTTAGTAGCTCCTGCTAGTCCCAGGGTTGCCTTTCATTGGCCAAGCCTGGGTCACATGACCATCCTAGAGCCAATCACTGGGACTCCAGTTGGCCAAGCCCAGCCCTAGAGCAAGAGAAAAGAGGTCAGCCCTACTTGGCCCACAGAGATCATAGCAGGGAGGGAGTGGGGGTGGGTACAGCCCCCCAAAGAGAAACAATGGGGCACATGGGTATCAGGAAGCCTAGTGGGCAGGTGCCATGATATTCAGCTGTCCGGGCCACATCGGGTAGGCTGTCAGAAAGGCATTCAGTGATTGAGCCTCTCAGCACTGTAGGTGCTGTGCGTGTGGTTAATAGAACAGATGAGATCCAGTGCCAGCCAGCAAGCAGCTGCAGGAGGAGGCAGCCGGCTGGGAGGGGAAGCCCAGCCGCAATCTGTCTCTCTGTCTAAGAGCTCCCCCAAGTCACTTCTACTGCACGAGATGCCCAGACTGACTCAGGTGCTTTGCAAGTTGCAAAACCGACTCTCGGACTCAGCAGATCTATTTGCAACTGTTTTATGGCCATCCGTGAAACAGGAGGAAATGAAGGGAGAAAAATCAAGGATATAGCTTCCTGCATAAAATTCAGCCATACAATTAGCAGAGCCCACATTAATCACACATCCGTTAGGCCTCAGTGGTTTGATAGTTATTTGTTGGCAGAAATAAAACCAATCCTGATAGGCAAAGAGGGTTGGTGGCAAGATAACTAAACGCCTTGAATGTAGGGCTCCTATCATTAATTAATCAAGGAATCTGTCTCTTTGTGTGGTGTTTGGTGATGAAGTCTTTTAATGCTTCTTCCCCCCTCCCTCTAGTTTTAGCTCTTTATCATACCTAAGATTCCTTTATCTAGACTTCCCAGTGGAAGATGAGATGTGTTTTTAATAATAAAACCCTTGTAGTTGTAGATCCCTTCGTATTTTATAAAATTGCTCACTAGAGCCTTCCCGCAGCCCTGGGAGAGAAGCAGGACAAATATTACCCTCCCAAGTAACTACCGGAGCGTCTGGCATGCAGTCAGTCTCGAATAATTGCCCACAGAACCTGATTTTCTTGCACAGGAAGTCTCGGGTCTTCTCATGCAATGGCGGAGTGTACAGAGTTCTGGTTCTGGGGTACAGCGCAGACAGGGGGAGCCACCTGGTCAGAACAGAGCCACCGTTGGTGCTTTTGGTCCCTGGGGTCATAAGTCAGTCCTACATAACTGCAAAGATATGTGCCTGAGCTTTAAAAGCCAATCTCCCAAGAAGCTTATGAATAATGATCTGATGGAGAAAGAAGAAAAGCAGGAACAGAAAACCCAAAGAGATGTGTTTCATAAGATAATAGCAAGCACGTCAATGTGCCTCTCGTTTGTATATGGCTTACAATTCTTCCTGTCTCCTTCAACTGCACTCCCCCTTTGAATTCTGGATCCCTGAGTGCCACCATCTGACTTCAAGACTCCTTACAGGACAGACACCAGGCGCACATTACTGGGGGACCCCCATAACTCCCCCATATTTCTAGCTCTTTCTCAGAGCTGAAAATACAATCCGTGTGCTCGGGAAGTAGTTCTTTGTTTTAATTTTTTAAAAGTTGGCTCCTTGAACTAAAGTTCTTGGCTTTTTGCATGACTCTGAGGTCCGGTCTTGGAATGAGCGTTCGTAACAATGACAGCCATAAACGGAGAGGCAGCCGAATCCCCTCTCAAGCGCGTGTTCATTCATTAATTCAGTTCACACACTTTTCCAAGAACCCCGAGCCAAGTTCTGCAGTGAGACAGATGATGTGATGGAAAGTTACAGCCTCGAACCGCGCTGTCGGGACGCGCCCGCTGACACTGCAGGAGTGGCAGCAGCAGCAGACAGTAGCTGGGGTTTCTGAGCACTTTCCCTAGGCCAACACCGTGCCAAATGCTTCCCTCAGCCTTTTTCCTGGAATCATCCCCATGCCCACTGAGATTGGTACCATTGCTAATGCCATTTTATAGACAAGTAAACTGAGGATCCGCATGGGTAAGTGACTTGCACACAGGGTCAGTAGGAGCTGGCTAGGGAGACAAGCTCAGGCTCATTCATCCTCTGCCCTCCTCGCCAGGAGTAAGGAGTCACAGCAGGACTCTGGCTCAAGTCTGGGAAAGAAGCAGCAAGATGTAAATTAACGAGCTGGTTACGGGTCTCAGGGCAGAGCGGCTGAACTGGGGGCTAAAGGACAGGAAGCATTTTCCAGGCTGACCAATTAGAAAGAAAGCTCAGAGGCCGGAGGATGCTAGTACACGCTGGGTCAGTCGCCGGATCAGAGTGGCCCTGGGAACGAGCGGGGTGACCCAGGAGCAGGAGACCAGGCATGGAGAAGGCAGGGTGCTCATGCTGCTTTCCCTATCTGTGCTATCATCTCCAGATGTGACGCAAATCTATAACTTAACTCTGTCTAGTAATTAATAGCTCCCACTGCCGGAAAAGGTCAGCGTGAACTTGACTCTAGTTTGCTAGGACGCAGGTCCTGATGAACTGGCTTGTTCTGCCTCTGTTGGACATCAAAGTCCTCTCACATGGAAACTTTAAGGGCATGCTTGTTTTGGTCTTGTTTTCAATCTTGAGGGAGATTTAGGACTTTACCAATTATCCATGGAACCTAAGCTAATCAGTTTAGATGCATGAAGTGGAATTCATCAAAATGTATCCTTATTCACATAATCACAAATGTGTATAAATATAATCAGTTTTAAAAGACTGGATGAAAATACAGCAATGTTTCAAGAGTCGCCTTTATTTGGTGCGTGTGTTTTTATTTTCGCTTTTTTGCTTGGGGTGGAGCCCAGGGTCTTTGTACACGCTAGGCAAACACTGTACTGTGGAGCTCCAAACCCAGCCCAAGGGTGCCTCTAAGTACTGGACCATGTCCTCTCTTTTTAAAAATTTCCATAATGAGCCAGTATCCGTTTTAAGAATCCAGAAAAAAAAATCAAGATTGGAGACAAGCATTTTTTAAATCGAAGTGATGAATGTGCATAGTTCAAAAGCCAAATTGTGCCAAAGGACTGGTTATTAAAACGAGATTTTGCCTTTACTTCCACCTTCAATCTTTCCCCCTCAGTCAACATGTTCATGCTCCAGCATGTTTATTCTACAATTACAGAGACAGCCTGCAGTTCTTTTACAGTTCTATAGTGCATAAAACTCACTTCTTTCACCCCTCACCTGCTCTCCTCAGCTTCCCAATATATTTGCCACCGTATACTTAGTTCCTCTATTATTTTTTTTTACCTTTGACTTCATTAAGTAATAAATGTCCACTATCACTTCTAAGAGACAGCCTCTCTTAGCATCCCCGTAGGTGCAAAAAGAACCTCAACACTCCCCCCGCAACCTTCATCCCTTCTATCCTTCATCTTCCTCATTCCCGTCTTACAGCATCCAAGCTGGTAACTTTTACACTTGGTTCTGTCATTATAATTAAATTTTCCGTGCTTTCTCTACCAGCTCATTCTAAAATCTGAAAATTCATGACAGCGCTTGCATTGCCGGGTCTATGTAAACATTATTCTTGGCAGGGCCAAGTGGTATTCTGCAAGTATAATTTCCTTCTTCTATGTGAGTTATGGTTAGCTATAGACTGTCCCCTGCCAGAGCTCATGGACTAATGGTCGGTGGATGTGATTAAGTCATGAGGGTTGCAGTCTCATCACTGGGTAGATTCATTGTAATGGATTTACTAGGTGGTCACCTAGTCAGGTGGAGTGTGACTGGAAGAGATGGGTCCCTGGATGTAGACTTAGGGACTGTGCTTTTTTGTTTTAATTGCTTTGCTTCTTGTTGTCCTCTTGCTTCTGGCCCCCATGATGTGAGGAGCAGAGCACTTGTGCTCTCTCCCTTTCTCTGCTTCCCACACTATACTCTGAGCTCTGAGACCCAGCCCAACATGGCCTGAACGCTGAAATCTCCAAAACATGGTGAGCAAGTAAATCCTCCTTCCTCTAAGTCACGTGGTCAGTTGTTTTGAATTACGCGGTGGGAATGTTGACCAAGACAATGTGCTTTTGTTTCTGCTGATCCTAACATGATGCTAAGCTCTCCTCCTACCAGGTATTCAAGGAATCCCCCTTTCTCCAGCCCTCTCCCCAGGGCCCCCTGTCTTCCTGCTCCTACCTGGACTGTTTGCAGTGGAGAGTGTGGTTGACTCTCCCAGTCGATCCCATCACAGATGCCCAGACAAAGACAAGAATTGTGTTCTCAGGGAGGCTTCCTGGACACTTCCCTGAAATGTCACCCCCGAGGCCACCCATTCCCTCTTCCATTTTTCTCCTTGGCAAGGATCGCCCTGTCACACACAGATACTGTGCACACGCATCTGACGCCAGTGGAAGAAGCAAAGCTACTGCTGCCCCCTGTACTTTACTGGACTCTTCCAGGATCAGACAGGTGGGCCAGTTTGCATCGATGAGATGTGGGCGAGGATGGCTGTGAGAGAGAGGTCAGTCTCTCCTCTCCTGGTGGGTATGGATGACAAACCATCTGCTGACGTTGTGTCTGACTGTCACCTTGTAACCAGGAGGAAAGGCAGCCTCAGGACCTGGCCGACAGAGAGACAATGGAGCAAAAAGTGGAGAGAAGTCTGAGTACTTTACTGTGTTTTGTTTGCTTTTGTTCTGTTTTGTTTTGTTTGGGGTCTTTTTTTTTTTTCAGACAGGGTCTTGCTATGTTGCCCAGGCTGACCTTGAACTCAAGGTCCTTCTGGTTCAGCCTCCTGAGTAGCTGGGATTACAGGAGTGTATTAACACACCTGGATCTTTGCTAATCTTCAAATCAGTCAATCAATCAGAAAGTCCTCATTCCCTTCATTTTACTTGTTTGCTTCTAAAATACTGGGGATTGAACCCAGAGGGCAGTATACCACTGAGCTACATGCCCGGCCCATTTTATTTTATTTATTTATTTTTTAAATTTTATTCTTGTGGTACTGGGGATTGAGCCCAAGGGCACTCTACCACTGAGCTACAACCCCAGTCTTTTTTACTTTTTATTTATTTTATTTTTTGTAGCACTAGGGATTGAACCTGGGGTCACTCTACCTCTGAGCTCCCCCTACCCCAGCCTTCTGAGTATCAGAGATCACAGTCATGTGCCACCATGCCTGACTCCCTGCCTTTGGTTTCTGTTTTGGCCATCCGGGTTAAACTTCCTATTCCTTGCAGTCAGAGAATCTTCCCTGCTCCTTGGTTCTGCTGAGCACCTATGTCAGGGAGTTCCTTTACTGCTTTTCTGAACTGGGTCATGTGTTCATGAGCCCCATGCCTTCCTCTTTGTTTTACTGAAACATGTCCTAGATAACTGTCTAAGAAATCTGTAATGTGAAATGTTTCAATTTCCCCCTGAGATGCCTCAGATGAGAGGGATAGGTATGGGGTTCCAGGTTGAAAAGTCACAGTGTCTTAGAACTCTGAAAGCAGCACTCAGAAGTGGCATTTGCCATCCACTCAGTCAACATCCTCACTTCTGTCATCCAGTACAACTGGCCACACAGCTTAGAGGAAGGAAGACTTATTCGTGCACTGCTTCTTTTGGAGGTTTCAGAGGTTCAGTCCATGTCAGCCTGGGTCTGCAGCGATCAGGGGGCGGGGAGCAGAGAGAGGGAAATAGCAAAACTCTGCTCCCACATTATGGAGGTGGGAAACAAGAGAGTGAGAGAGGGCAGGAGAGAGGGACCATATATAACCCCCAAGGCCACCCCAGGGACCCTTCCTCCATGAAGCCCCATCTCCAACATGGCTGCCTACTCTCCTTGAGGTCTTGGGGGACGTTCTAGGTCCAAACCATTGCAGGGTATTTCAGTACCTAGCTTTGCCCTGGGAAATACAATAACCACATTTAGCAAATAAAAATACAGGACCTCAAATTAAGTTCACATTTCAGATAAACAATGAAATATTTGGGACCTATTCAAAAAATTATCCATTGTCTTTATGAATGTGAAATTTAACTGGTGTCCTGTATTTTACCTGGCAACCTTTCAGGGGAGGTTTTTTGTATATTCTCTATATCTATGATGTTCTGAAATTTCACAGTATTTCTGGTTCTAAGGTTCCTGGTGTGTTTTTGTTGTTGTTCTGTTTTTGTAATGCTGGGGATTGAACCCAAGGGTGTTCTACCTCTGAGCTAAACCCCCCGCTCTATTTTATTATTTTTTTTTTTTATTTTGGGATAGGATCTCGCTAAGTTGCTGATGCTGGCCTCAGGCCTGCAATCCTCCTGTCTCAGCCTCACAAATACTAGGATCACAGGCATGTGCTACCACACCCAGATTGAGATTTTTGTTTTTTAAAGAACTCATGGTATGAGTGCTATCTGAGCTTCAAAAAAACAAAAACACACACACAAAAAAAAAAAACAGGATACGATTCTTGTTGACAAATGTTTAACTGGTGGATCACCGGAACTTGATGAAGGCCCAGGCTCTGTCAACACAGAACTGAGGAACTGGATCACAAAAAAAAAACAAAATTTAGAACATTACATCAACCACAGAGTCATAAAATCTTTAGGGAAAATAATTATCAGAGCAGAGGCATGAGAAGACTTGTCTGCTCCACACAGGGCCCTGAGTCCAGTTAAATTATCTGGTTTCCAATCTGGCTACCCAGCTGGCATTTCACACAAGCATCAGCCAACAACCTTCGGAAAGGGCCAAGAGTCCGGCTGCAGAGCCCTGCTTTGTGAGAGTGAAAATTCTGGACACATCTTGACCTCTCTGTGTAATTGCTCTGCTGTGACCCAGCAGAGAGATGGGAAGTCTCCAGAGAAGAAAATAATTTGCCTGTGAGATACATATTTCTTGGGGTTATCTCGGAATGAACTAGCCAGAAAGTAAGTGAAGAGGCAGAGCGATAAGAAGTAATCACTTCGGAAAGTAGTGGTAAAATCAGGCAAGGTAAAAAAAAAAAAAAAAAACAATAAGAATAAAATAAGTCAAAGAAATTAGGAGAGCTGCAGTCAGGAGAGAAAAGTTTAAAATGATGACTTCAGAATCGGTGAACTAGACATGACCTTAGAAATTATCCAAGCCAGGGCTAAGGATGTAGCTCGGTGGTAGACTGTTTGAACACCACACGAAAGAAAGGAAAGAAAGAAAGAGAAAGGAGGGAGGAAGGGAGGAAGGAAGGAAGGAAGGGAGGAAGGAAGGAAGGAAGGAAGGAAGGAAGGGGAAGGGAAGGGAAGGAAGGAGAAAGAAGAGGAAGGAAGGACATCTAGTCCAGCCCTCTGTTTTACCAGCAACCACACCAAGGAAGATACTTGCCAGAATCCTGGATCCAGAGAAGACCAGCCCCCCTGATTCCCACACGAGTGTTTGTTCCTCTCCCGCTGTGCTGTTTGAGACCTATTATACAACCACCCCGTTTAATCATCTTGACAGCCTCTGAGGATGACAAACCTTCTCTGCTAGGACCTGAGTCAGCTTGGGGTAGTCGTTTCACCAAGTGTCTCATGAAAAGGTTGTCTACTCCGAGAGGGCATTTCAGTGGACTTGGAAAGAGTTCTCCTAACCAGAAATGTTGCCTGCACCCACCGACCCTTGCACCTGAGGTGACACCTTGTAAGTGCTGATTGCAAATGACTGCCTTCCACGTTGCGCTCGGATCTCTGTAGAGTCGCCTTAACAAAGAACGGTTTGGTGGTCCATGGCCTGGGTTGAGCGCATTCTGATTGGATGGAGTGGAGTGATCAGACAGTGCCTAGAAAGCAGAGGACCCTCGGGGTACCGAGGACAGTGGGTGCCCACTTCACCCCCGGGATTTCATAGGAGAACAAAGCAACAAATTGCTTTCTGCTCTGATCATTTTCCTGTCATCACTTCCCCTGCCTGATGTCACAGTAAGATATTTTAGTAGACCTAGTTTCCTTGATTACTTGAATAATTCACATTTGGTATCTGAATATAGGATGTTTTCAGCAGAACAAAGCCCCCTTAAATGGCAATTTTGACTCCAGCATCAAGAATTGCCTTGTCTGGACTCAAACTTGAATGTGTTATTTGTCATCTGTGAAGGTCGTTTGCCTTCTTTTTCCTGTGGCTGAAAGTTAAGGAAGTTTGAAAGGCGTCCATTGGTTTTGTTGATGGAGAAGCGCTTTCTAACCACGGTGGACATAACGGAGTGATGAGGGTCGGGGTGGACTGCTACGCCTTAGGACGAAGTGAACACAGGTGAAAACCTGGCAGAAATTAATGTACACTGCTTTTAAGAAGCTCTTATGTGACCAAAAGGATAAAACCCACCATTCACTGAGACATTTGGTTGGATGGTTGGTGAGTTGGTTCTAAAATAGGAGCGAGTTGAGTACTTATACCAGCCTAGGGAATGGATCATGACCTTGGAAATTGGTATTGCCAATGCCACTGTAAACACTCTTCCCAGGGTCACCTGGCAATTGGCCAAAGTTGCAGAATTGAAAGCCAGGTCCTTCCAGTCCTCGTTTGCTTGGGTCCATGATGTCTTTGCATTTTGCAAGTGTTCTTGGCTTGCTGTGGGTCCGGAGAGGATGTGGGTGGTCATGTCTTCACACAGTCGGGACGAGCTGTAAAGGCCTCTTGGGCATGGCAGGAGGAAGGACAGCAGAGACTTGATTACATAAACACTTTCATACACTAGGCCCAGGGTAGAGCATTACAAATAATAACTATTCGACCCTCACGGCAATGATTACCTTTTCCTTCATAGATAAAGAGATGTAGATTAAACTAACTCAAGGAGATTAACTCACTTGCCCAAGATCATACAAGTAGCAGGGGCCAAAGCTGAGCTTAAACCAGTAGGTAACACTCTCTCATGAGAATGCAAAGTAAGAATTATTTAGTATCAGCAAGTAATTTCTTAAAATGTCATAATTCATTTTTTTCTAGGCACAGTCATATTTATTGCCCTATTTTATATTATCTTACTTTCAGAACAATCCTATGAAAAAAGTTAAGGCAGAAAACACCATCTTTGTATGAGCACAGCAAGATCAAAGTTTCTCTCTCTCTCTCTCTCACACACACACACACACACACACACACACACACACACACACACCAGGGAAGGAACTAACAGAGGCCAGTCCGACCCAGTGGCCAAGTTTTTTGCAGTGCTACCAGGAGCCTTCAGGGAAGAGATTAAACCCTCTGCTGTTTTTAGCAAGAAGCACCTGGTGTCCAGGATAGAGGAAGCAACCCCATTCCGTCAAAATGCCAGAACACAAGCCCTGCAGCTGCTTCAGCAGAGGCCCAGGTGAGAGAATTGATAAGTAATAACCAAGGAAACTATTTATGACGGGAACTAACTTGTTTTTTTTGTTTTGTTTTTTCCTTTGGTGCTGGGGATTGAACCCAGGGATGTTATACTTCTGAGCTACACCCCCAGGCCTTTTTATTTTTTATCTTGAAACAAGGTCTTTCTAAGCTGCTGAGGTTGGGCGGGAGCCTGTGAGCCTCCTGTCTCAGCCTCCCAAGTACTGGGATTACAGGGGTGCACCACCACACCAGGATGCAATAAACTTTAAAAAAATAAATAAGGCAGATTTTGACTATCACTAAACTTCTCTCTTCAGAGTGACCTACACTGAGTCTCCTGAAGACTGTTAAATCAGTACAGAGGCCATTGTTTTGGACTAAGCTCCTATGCTAGGCTTCAAAAGACCAAACTAAAAATCAAAAGGGAGCCATTCATGCTGAAGTTTCACATCACCAACTAAACTAAGCTGTTTTACCTGAACTCCCCAGAAATCAAGATTAAAAGATAACGGTCAAATTTCCCCAACAGGCCACTCTCAACTGGAAGGATAATGGAGTTCCCTCTGCTTAATCATTACACACACACAAAAAAAATGACTTCCCTCTTGTTCTGTCATCTTGTCCCCACCTTACACAGAAGTAACTTTAAAATAATCTACTTTTGTTTCTTGATTTTGCTTTCTTTAAGCCCTTTTCTGTCTATGAAACCAAATCTTCAGCCTGGCTCATCACAACACTCACCCTATTTTATGGAACAGTGTTTCCTGATTCCAGAATAAATAGAAAATAAAGCCTGTTCAGATCTTTAAGTCGTTGTAATTTTTTTTTCCTTTGACAAATCATAGGGCTCTTTGGTGAAATGATGATTTGCACCTAGCCCCAGAGATAGAAAGATAAATGTAAGTAGACACACTCTTAATACTTCAACAGACCACTTTTAGAAGGCAGTATTTCAGTTAAGAAGAAGAACCATTCCTTGGTATCTTTCCAAAATAATTAAAGTCAGAATACTCTAGTGATGCATGCATAGCTGTGTTTAAGGTGACGACACTGTTCAATATGAAGTTTCCAGGCAAATCTATAGAGACAGCAAGCAGAGGGCAACTGCTGGGGCAAGAGGTGGGGTGTGAGGGACTGTACAATGACCATGGGTGCGTGCAGTGGGGTGACAAAAGTATTTTAAAGTTGGTCATGGCGATAGTTACATAACTCTGGGAACAGTAAACATGTGTTGAATGTTATACTTTAAATAGGTAAATTGTTGGATGTGTGAATTATAACTCAATAAAGCTATACTCAAGAACAGCAAAAAAAAAAAAGTGCTCATGTAACCTCTTCCACAGTGGGACATGTCATCCAGGTAACTTGAATCCATGTCCCCAAGCCATGGCCACTCATGTCTGGCTCAGAATAGACTATTTTATTTCCTTTAAAGCACAGTTGTCATTTTATGTTGACAGTTTAAATAATGCCAGACAACTCTGGTCTGAATTCCTCGGGGAATTGCCTCAACCTTTACCTTCATAATCATTTAACTTTAACACATTTTATAGCGTGCTGATCTTAGTAAACAATTCTGTCATGGGTAGGTAAGTTCCTAGACAACCTGTAATACCCTTTTAGCAGAATATAGGAGAACAACAGTATCCAATAGCATTAGAGCCATCTTCTCGTTGCAGACATGCCTGATTAGCAACCTTTGTTTGGCGTTCCAATCTGAAATAGCAGAAAGAGGCTTTCTCTGGCTCGAGTTCCAGGGATGACCCTTGAAACTCCTTCAGCTCTTTTCCACTGGGTCCCCACCTGTCCTGCTTCGCCTCCAAGTGATACCTGCTTCTCCTCCTGTTTCCTGAACCTCGGTGAATGTACCACTGTCTTTCTGTAATCCAAGTCTGACACTTTGGAATCAGCCACTCTGAATATGTCCCTTCTCTCTTGTAACATACCCCACATCTGCACACGTGTCTAACAGGCTGCCAGGTACCAATGCTTCTATCGTGGCTACTATTTTACAGAGCATGCTCTTTCTAGACTACTTACTGCAAAAAGGTTTCTGGGTATCTGAGAAAAAGAAAGCCAGAAAGGCAGTCATTTTCCCCTTTATGCATATAAATCTGAAATCATAAGTTAGCAAGTGTACTCAGGTGAGTACATCATCAAGGTGACTGATGAAACTCAAGAGGCAGAAAGCTCTCCTCCCAGGAGCACTGATCAAGTTCAGCACCTTGGAGAGAGTCAGCAGCACCCAGACCTACAGGCACTGAAACCAGGCAACTCCTGCTTATTTACAGTCGAGGTTGCAAGCAGTGCCCAGAGCTGTAGAGGGCTCAGCTTGGACATTCTCATCACATGGGTGTGTTCTGTGATCCCTGAACACCATGTCCATCCTGTCTCCGGGCCCCTGCCCCAGGTCCTTCTTGGACAGGAACCCTCTGCCTTCACCTCTTTGCATTACTGCAGGTCTCCATCCCAGCAGCTCTTCAGAAAAGTCTTCTCTCAACCGCCACCCCTCTTCCCCACTTGACATTCTTCATCACAGCTACTGATATTTGCAGTCAGGTCATTTATTTACTTCTTGACTTGACTGTTGTCTCCCAGCCTCCATGGAAAGCAAGCTCCGTGAAAAAAAAGAGACCATGTCTGCATGCTTCCCTGTCGTGTCTTCAGTGTTTAAAACCATATCTGACACCTAGAATGTACTCTATAAATATTTGACAATTAAGCAAATGAAATAAGACAAGCGATGAGAACAGGAAATTAGACTTGAAGATTAGGAGACTACTGAAAACCTTGAGCCGTTTGAGCTAGTATCAGACTTTCCTGTTGGACTTGAAGAAATGTGACTATGATTCAAGATGCCACATGTAGATGTAGGTTAGTGTGACCTGCACGGGAAGGAGCGTCTACCTTACTCACCATATGGCACTGCCAGTACTGCACTGTGATTTCTGGAATGATGAGTACAGGATTGAACCAATGCAAAGCAGGCCTCCTCAAAAGCAGCTTCTGTTCCCTCATTCATTCTACTGAGGAACTGTGGCTTTCTCAGTGAGATCAGGTAGAGGCTGACCAAGCAAATACATGGACGATTGACCACGCCCCAGAAGCCAAGACCCCTGCCCCTGAGGCCCTCATTTACAGAATTACCAGGGAATATGAGGGTCTAGTGGCTGAGAGTTTGGAGCCTGTCTTTTCTTGTTTTTTTTTTTGGGGGGGGTTGTTTATTTATTTGTGGCACAGAGGATTGAACCCAGGGAACATTCTACCTTCCAGCTACAGCCCTAGACTTTTTTTTTAAACAAGGTCTCACTAAGTTGCTGAGGCTGGCCTTGAACCTGTGATCCTCCTAAGTGCTGAGATTACAAGCATGTACCACTATGCCAAGCTAGGACCTGCCATTTCTGGATCTGGGGAAGGAACTCACCAAATAGCAGAGCAAACGGTTTACCTGGAAGTTGGATCTAGTGAACACGTTTAGTGTGGTCTCCATGCAACACTTTTTAAAATTTTAAATTAGTTGCCAACAACAATTCACAACTGCCAAACTGTGGAACCAGCCAAGATGTCCTTCAACAGATGAATGGATTACAAAACTATGGGATATGTACACAATGGAATTTTACTCAGCTATAAAGAAGAACAGAATCGTGTCATTTGCAAAGAAATAGATGGAACTGGAAAACATACGTTAAATGAGATTAGTCAGTCACAAAAAGTAAAAAATCATATGCTTTCCCTTATATGCAGAAGGTAGGGAGAAAGTGGGGCATAAGAGGGACTCTAGACAAAGAAGGAGAAATCTTAGATGAGCAAAGAAGGTGGCTTAACTTGAAGGTGATGGGAGGGAGAGGGAAACACCTTAATGCACATGATGTATATTCACAAACATTTCAAAGTCAAGCACTAAACTGAACATGAGAAGGAGGGATGGGGAGGGAGTGGGGCAGGAATTGGGGAAGGGTTAAAAGAGAGATGTGTGCATGTATGCCCCTACCAGATTGTGCCTAACGAAGATGTATGATTACAATGCACCAATAAAGAATAAATAAATAAATATTAGTCATCCACATTTTACAAATCAAATTTTGCATAGTAAATGTGTCTAGCCATCTTTTGACAGTTCAGAAGTTCTAGGAATATTGGCCTTACAATTCCCACATGACAACAACCACTAGCGCACAGTAGCAAGTACCACCTATTATAGAGAATCTATGGCCTCCAGGCTGCCCGAACCCCACACTCCACCTACGTGATGCCCAGCCTGCTTCGCTTGCTTACATTAACGTCGCGACCCCCAGATGCATTCACGTTTGAGAACTCCTGCTATGAAACACGATGATCAGAGGATTCTAGGAATTGGGGGCCTGGGGAGGACTGGGAAGACAAAGTTCTATAAAAGTATTATGGAATCCATTTTCCAGAGAAAGTAACAAATCTATGGCACATCTCATCAGGCATGAAACTTGAAGTTGATCATATCATAAAGATATTTACGAGGACAGGACAGGACGCATCTCTAGGGGAAATGTGTATCGTGTGTGGATCCACATAGTAGGTGCTCAATAAGCATTCATTGAATAAATTAATGAGAAGCATAAAAGCATTCACCAAAATCCCGAACCCTAAAAACATTGACTCACTATTGTACTGAATTCG